>CABEGB010000710.1:0-270035 GCA_901521435.1 Crematogaster levior | reverse complement strand
CATGTAACTTTCGAAACAAGATTTGTCATTTCTAATATTGTTGAATCAGCCAGTAGTGACTAAAGCACAACATCCGATTATAAACCAGCTTAAAAATAAAGTAAAAGTAAACAAAGCAAAAGAAGAAGATTAGAGAAGAGATTAGTAGTCTTTGGGACAATAAAATCGAAAAACGAATTTACTTGATTATCAATTGATAAGATTTATCTCTCGCTTCTTTTTTACGGATCAAAGAGTCTCTGTCGCGTAATACAATCCGATGTGGTTGATTTCTCAACAGGGATGTATAATGAGACAAGACGCTCACCATCTCTTTTTCTCTCTGCTCATCCAGATGACTTCCGCTACCTGCTCGCTCCAGTGTGTCTGTCCTGTTCGTCCGAAACGCCCCTGCGTGTTCGTGGGAACCTGGAAATAATTATTAAGCAAAAGAAAAGAATCTCATCTCAGGTTGGTAGCCTCTCTTTTGTTGACCGTATCATCTTTAAGGATCCAGCTTCATGACGATTTGTGTGGATCAGCGAAAAAAAAAGGGGAGATGCGCAACGCCTCGTTTTCTTTTTTTTTTTGTCAGTCCCTTAACAGGTAGTTCTCCTCTCTTCTCTCTCGAGTTTAAAAATAAATTCACTCGCGGAAAATCACTGATATTTTGCGAAGTTTTTCTCCCATCCCACGCAACATTATCCTTGTTGCTAATCTTGCAAATAATTTATTTTGTGTTGCATACGGCTGTTATGTATTGAATTATATATTATTGGCACTGTCATCAGGCTTTGTTCGTTTATTTGTTAGAATATTGTTTTATAGAAACTAACAACTTTATTTAGAATATTTATTGTATTTATGTATTTGATTTTATTGCATTTAAAGTCAAAGGGACTATCTTTATTAAGTCACAAACATTTTACATGATTCCGTGTATAAATGATTCTCTGTCGACTTACGCCTATTCTTTACGCGATTGCCAATTTACTATATAAAATGCGAACATCAGGATGACAGGATAAGGTTCAAAGAATTGAGAGGGATACAATGGACCCTTGAAAAAGAGGACCATACCACTTTGAGGTATTGGTGGTTGGGGCTGGCTGATGGAATTTACAAGCCTGATTCCGGGGAAGGTCACGTTCATCGTGATATATCTTAAAAAAACCGTCTGTGATGTTTTCTTTATTGAGTTTGTTTCCTACGTTTGACCGATCGTTTATAAGTAGCAGTTATTTAAAAGTAACTTTTCCAGCAACATCATTTACATACTAATAATTTAATTCCATAAATTAAATACACTAAGAGTTTCACAAAAGGACGTAAATAAAAAATTTCATTTCAAGAAAATGCTTTTTTAATAGTAATCATAAATCATTAAAATAAAAAGTTGTGCCACGAAAATTTATTTTGTTTTCTAAAGATTTTATGAATCAGTAAATAAATATAAATAGTTCAATATAATATATATTACAAAAGTGTAATAAAACATTTTGTTTAACTTAAATCTCTATTATATTTAATAATGTTATATAAATGATATGGTACTTAACAAGTATCTTCACGGACATCTTCTGAGTCCAATGCGAAACTGATTTACTCTTCGGAGATATAAAAGTTTTCTTTCTACATTCTCCTCTGTTTGGTTTTTGATATTTTACTTGATTTCAGGTTACAATATCTAACTTTGAAATAACTAAGCAAAAGAAATGGAAAACGTTTTGATAGACTTTTGAATTTGCTTTTTCGTTGCTTTTGGAATTTATAAAGTTGTAAGTTTATTCTTTGCTAAAAGAAATAGGAATGTAAGTCGACTTACACTCTCGTATGGAAGTCCCCAATTATTTTATACATATAATATATACAATTCTTCCGTTTATCGATAAATTATCGAAGGATTATTCCGTAATAGCATGTTGTGCGAGAGGTAACATCCCCGGGCAATTCACGCGTGACTGATGAAAATGATCGGATAAAATGATCTATCTTGCATACAGTTTATCAAAAAAATCTAGAAGAATGTGAGAGCTAAAGCGTCCAACGCCTCTAGGCTGACTACGAAATGTTTGCATTAGTTACCGTAGCGCTAGTCTGTTATTATACAGTAGCAGTTCATGTCGACAATTATATGGGCGTGTCGCGTCATCGTATATTTCTTCATCAGGAAGATCGATCGAGTCCGGAAAGATCAAAGACCTCTTTTTTTCTGGAAGTCAATTCCCCTGGCAGTCATAGTTACTGTGCTTTGAATAAGAAGAAATTCCATTTGTAGGCTTCCGTTAATGTATATAAACCTCTTCCTTTTACCTTACTGCTAACTAACTTCTGTGGATAACGCAGAGTTCTTTTCAATACTGATGCACGTTAAGGCTTTCTAACTTCTCGACTGAAGCAATTACAGTCATTTCGGTCGTTTCTTTTCATCTAATTGTGCTCGATGGATAATATTATAATAATATACACCCTTTTGAACATAAGGAATCATTAAGAATTATTAGTTCATCAATGCTATTCATATCTGTTCATCATATATACATATATCAGTTATTCATATTGATATTTCTAATGCTTTTTGCTTGTTACAGCTGACTAGGCACTCTGAACTCGAGAGAAGGCCGATATCCTCGAAAATGACGGTATATACAAACGATGCAACGACAGCAGTTGAGCGTGGCTGTCGCTAACGATCCAGTGCGGTGTTAACGAAATCTCCGTTCCGGATTTTCTGAATGTGCTACCGAAGTATCGCGATACGTCACTCGTCCGAGAACGCTCGACCCTGCCATCAAGCAAACGTGATTGGTATCACACTGAACAACTGCGTGAGCATTCCCAGCAAATGTGGTGCCATTCTACAGCCAGTACGTGCCCTACATGCCGGAAACGCTCACCCGGAGCAGTAAAGGTTGGTTTCCAGAGCGATTTCAGAATGGGGATGAGAATAACAACGGTAGCGCGAGAACACAGATAATGAACGGCGTCCAATTGATTCCCGAGTCGATCGCCGACGGGTGAATTGCACTTGGTGCTGCACCAGTATCTCGGCGAATTCTTTCTCTTCTTTCCACCTAGCTACGGATTCCGTTCTTACGAGAATCGGTCAATCATCGGCTTTACCGCGGTTCACCACCGCACTAATTCCCGCTGCTAAGCCCTTCGACTTCCACGTCGAGTTACGGCGATGAGAGTCATCATTCAGAACATCCACAGGCGACATCGCCTAACCATCATCAGCCGCAACATCGATTCAAATTACCTGAGCAGAGCCCAGTCTCTCAAAGAGCTTCGTCCTCGCCAGAGAATCTAGAAACCACAAATAGTTTCGACTAGCGACCGAAAGTCACCTGCTGGTGGCATTCTTGGAATCTAAGGCCGTAGACGATAACAGCGCAACTAAAAAAAAGACGTCGTCGAGAATTTCCGGGAATAAATGTCATGCGAGTGGCACCGCGATGACGGTTTATGACAACCGCTCTCCGTGATTACAGACAAAACTTACAATCGCGCCTCGAGTGGTTTGTTAACAAGAGAGATGGTCTTAGGAAACGCCATTCCGATGGGCTTTTGGCGATTTCGATAAGAGACCGAGATATCAAGAACTCAATAGTTCGACCTCCCGATGAATAATACTGACGTAAAGCCAGAGCACAAAATGAGCAATCCCCGCATTTACTAAGATTTGCTAGGAAGTCAGAATTGACTTCAAGCGAAAACTGCACCAAATCTTTTGATAAATTCTCAACGAGTCAGCAGTTCTTTTTTAATGGCGATATGTGGAGACTCCAGACCATTATTAGCTAAAAATAAATAAAAAATTAATCTGAAAGATAAAAAATTTCGGAAAATTAAACAATCATTTTGGAAATCTATTTAGCACAAGAAAGTAAATTGAATTTTAATTATTTCTAATATGTTTCTGGGTGGATCACAAATTGATCGGCGTTACAAAATATCATTTTATTTTGTCACCTGTTAACGGTTTGCATAACCGTCAGTGGAAAGCAGAATTCAGTGGATGCATATTGTGTATTTTATATCGTTAAACTCGTATTTTAATCTCAGCAAATACGTTAAGTTTTAGGTGTTGAACAGTTCATTATCGATAATAAGACGGTTTCAGCAAAGTTCATTATCGATAGACAAGACGATTTCGTGAAATTGAATGTATATTTTCTGATTTAAGATGCTAAATGTACTTGATGTATCGTTATACTGCATCCTCGCCATTTCCATAAAGACTCGTGTTTTAAATAGGTTAAACAGTATTTGTTAGTCTTTAGTTAATGTTAAGTTTCCAACGCGTAATATGTGAATAATAGTTCCCAGTAAATATTTCTCATTCTTATTTAATTAACTAAACTTCTATGTCTTAATTATATAAAATTATAATTTTAAGTAACCTATATTATACGAGGATGATTTCAATGATCTGCGATTTTCAACGATGGTAGTAGCTTTTGTTAATTCAATGACGTTCACTGCCACGTGGATCGTACACGTGACGTATTCAGCAAAAGTCTAAATTAAAAGTTGTTACGCATAATTAAAAAATTACGGTAATTTTAACAAATTTTTGTTAATTATTGCTAGCTCTTGATCCAATGATATGTAAAGTTTCTATACCTTCTATCATTAATTGTATTTTATTCATATCAACGCGACATTTGGAATATCACAGCATGCATATCACACAAACGGCATTCAACGTGTTAAAATGATGTAACGAATTCCAGGATAAAAACGTTAGAAATACAATCTGAGAAAGATGGTGTTTATTACTTATTTTTTTAATATTCCTAAAATGAACGATACATTCCATCGAAAAAAATAAATAAATTTACAGAATGTAAAACCAATCTCTAATAAGTACATAATTCTATCTCGCAAAAAAAAGCTGTCTTACGTATTCTTCTACCAATATTCCACGATCTACCATATTCCACGATCTCGTAAAAAAGCACGGAAATTTTCCCTGTTGAGAGCCATCGAGGCGCTTTATCTTTAAGGAGCAAGTTAAACGCGGCTCCGATTCATAAACTGGAACTTATTCTTTCCTTTTTGCCGATAAAGGAGCAAAAAGCTGTGGAGAATGAGAATTTCAACCACCTGTTAAGCACTTGGCAAACCACCCAAGTGTTCTACTGACTGAATGTTTAAACTGATTTATCGACAGAAATCGCGAACTTGTAAATTCTCTTAGTCTTATTCTTGAACGCACGTGTACTTGCGTTTTTTTTAAATTATTGCTATTGATATAGTTGTGATCAAACAGTGTAGTCTTATTTCGGAATGTATAACAAAAATATAGCCAAAAATTCCATGAGAATTCAAACGATTCAAATACATCATTAAGTGAATTTAACATTTGTTTTATCTACTTAAAGGCCAGCAATATGAAGTTGTCGCCGTGACATAGTAATATTTATAAATTGTTTTTAATGTATTGAAACTCAGCGTTCAAGCATTGACAGTGAGATGGCGGCATTGTTTGAGATTAAAATTTTATTCGCAAAATGCAATTATTAAAGAAGTCCTGTAAAATTATGATACTATAAACTAATTCATTGCAAAATATATTTTAATTTTTGAAAATTATGATAAAATTAACGAAATTTCCAACACATTTGTCGATCTAACTTTTGTATTGAAAGAAACAAATACAAATGAAAATTTGAAAAAAGAGAGCTACATTATGTCTTTTGTCAAGAGTAACATTACTATTGTGTACTTTTAGACCGATATGAAATTTTAGTTAATTGGTACAATTAAAACTACAAATGATATTGGGCATCGTTTTGCTTCAATGAGTACAGACAGTGCTAAATTTAGCCAGATTATCATGTCTCTTGTTAATGTAAAAAACGAAATTTAAAACTGTGAATTTTATAGTTTTTCTTCGATCTCTGTGTATGACGCGCTGTCCTTACGTTGTGCGAGGCATCGAAGCCGCCGATCTGTCCGCTTAAATTCGGGTTTATTATCACACTCTGTTCGCCCTTTTCGATATTCACGCGCACAATGGGTCTCGAATGTCGGTGCATAGCATAGATCTGCCAGAAAGTAACTCCGTACGCTATATCACGAGTATGTCAATTATCTGGTACAGCAATTACTATAGTTGCGGCGCGGTTGCCAAGCAATCGGTAAATAGTCAAGACATAAACATATCTTGCTACCGCTTACATTTGAATACATTAAGGCGATGGAGCCTCTGATTGCCGGTGGGGGAGGAAAGTGGTTCCAGACGTACCGTGAGCTACGATCTGGTTGACGATTTTGTTGAGGAAACGATCATCTCGCGGGTTCTCCTCGGCAATCACTGCGATGCGACGGTTGCAGCCGCGAGTTGCTCCTGCTGATGGATCTCCATCTCCGTTCGCGAAAACGCACGCTAAAAGTGGATCTATGATTTAATGATGTTGAAAGATTTATTTACGGACGATAGCTGAGATAATCTGTTCTTTTCCAGTTGTCTTATGATAACTGTGATCTTCCGTTCGTGATAGATTGCACGATTACAAAAACTCGATACGTTCCCTTGCCCACATCTCTAATTTGACGTTTATCGAGAATGGGGAGAATGATTTGAAAGTTTCGCAACGATGGACAATGAAGAGTCTTATGCTTTCCCCAACGACGGCCTTTGGACGTCGAGTTGATAGTCCACTAAGATAGAATAGCGGAGAAGCGGAGCAATTTTGTCGGGAAAAAAATGGATCGGTCGCCCCACGGATGTCGATCCGCACAATGGCATATTCCGAGTAGCTCTGGATGCAAGATATTGGTGAAATTAGAGGTACCATGATTTACCATCGCTACGTGTATGTAAATGCAATGGCGTGCAAATGCTAAAGATCTATAAATCCTCACAGAGGACAACCGCGAATCTACGATGAAGAGAGAGAGAGACTTGCAGCTGCCATCGCAGCTCTATTCTCTTTGTTACCAGAATGTTCGAAACAGCCTCCGGGCGAACCGTGATCTTGCTGGCCGACTCATCGATCGTCTGAAAACGATCGTCGAAAGCCAACCGAGTACACAACTGTTTCCGTTGCGGTATGCACCAGACGCGAGTGCCTTCCGACGACGGATATAGCACCGAGTGTTTTCGCATAGTTGTATTTGAAGGCATCCGATCGCAAAAGGAGAGGAAAACGACGCCGGGTATCGGCGGAACGAAGGGGTAAGAGGGAGGTGGAGGCGGGATGACGAGAGGAGAGGAGGGAAGCGGAGGAGGAGGAAGTGGAGGTTCCGTCATGCGTATGTGTGCCGCCAGGCCATTTGCCTCTCTGCGGTCTCTTCATCCCTGCAGAAGCGACTCAAATTTTCATCTGCTACTCATTCAAGTTTTAACGCGTTTTTTGCGGCATCAGTCAATCAAACTTAATCAACAACCGGTTACACGTCGGTGAAGCGAGCGCGACCCACACACCCGCGCGCTGTCGTCGGTACACGCGCACGCGGGCGGCCGCGTGGCGCGGTCTGGATTGTGTACGTGCGCGGGCGCGACGGAATACTGGTCGGCACTGTGACGAGAGCGTATTAATTATAACCTGGTCAGAGGAACGTCAGAGATGTTTTCGCAGATACCTGATAAATCTGGTCGGCGACGCCAGCAAACTTTACTTCCAAACCCCGCCATTTTTTCCGTCGGTTTCATCGGGAGAGCACTGGCGCTACGGTGCGCTCGCTGTAATAACGTCGCGGTATTCTCCTTCACGTGTACACATCGCAGGTATATCCGGCCGCAGCATATGACCGTCGCGCATAAGAGGCGATGACAGCGGAAGGGAGAGCGTTTTACCCAATAAAGCAGAACGTAATAGGAATGTCGGCATTAACAGTTCATTCCATGCGCTTATCGGGTACTGCCGGCCTGCGACGGGCCGCATGATAAGGTTTTATTCATTTGAAATCCATAGAATATCTTTGTGATATGTTTTTCGTGCGATTATTAATCGCGCCAGAGCGTACCAGAAATTAATGGACGTCAAAAATAAATTCATGATTTAAATAATATTAGGTGCGCCGAGTGAAAATTGAGATTTGAAAATCAAAAACATCTTACGAAAATATCTGAAAAATCTTTCTTGTGTAATTTATTTATAATTAGGTGAAATTATATGTAACCAATTTTCACAAAAAAAGTACCATTTTTAAATATCTCTATAAATATTTTAAATTTGCACTTAAACAAATTTTCTTCAATGTATATTATTATTATTGAATTCTCACACAAATTTGAATAAACATGCTTTTTTTCATTAATAAATTACTGCATTCTTCTATCCAAAAATTTTAACGAATCTTCAGAATAAATATACTTTTTTACATTCCTGTATCAAACTATTTTTCCTCAAACTATATATCTCAAGAAGTAATAATTCTAAATTTTTTTCGTAAAAATATGAAAAAAATTAAGAGAGTTATGAATTTTGGCAATAAAACATTAAAAAAAAAAAAATTTTTTTCTTAATTTTAATAATTAAATGATAAAAATTCATAATTAAAACTACGAGAACATATTCTCCATCAATGTCAAATTATATCTAGAAATTTTTTTTGGCTGCAATTACTGCAGAAGTCTTATTACGTAAGCATTCAAAGTCGCTGGGGTCAATAATTTTGACGCCCTAGGATTATATCTTGAATTTTTTTTGGTGTGATTATTATTAAGGGTTAAATCTTTTCCAGAATATATTGAGCATTTTACGCATTTAATTGTTGTGTTACAATATGATTAGAAAACGAAAAGAAATAAAAGATAAAATTAAACCGCGCAATTAATTGGACAATTTCCAAACATTCCTTGTAAACCTCGGTTACAAAAGTTTTATACAGTGTCGAATTAGCTAAGCGTAGCGGAGAAGTGTCGGTGCAAGTAGTCCGAGAGACATTTATTTGGCTGTCTCCGAAGCGGTCGGGAATTCCGCCGGCGAGCGCGGTACCGAGCAAGAGACACTGTGTTAGCTCTGTGAGAAGTAGTGTATCCGATAGAGAAGGAAGCAACAGCGGTAGCAACCTCCGAGGTAGGGTAAGATAGAAAGAGGTCGGGGGATCGCCCAGCAAAAGAGAAAGAGGGAGAAAAAACTGTAGGGGACAGGAAGAAAGAGAGGAAGAAAGGAAGATAAAGAGACTCGTTTACCACAAAATTCGAAAGAGGAACAAGGATGAGGGAAAGGTGTTGAAGCGTGACCAAGAGAAAGGAGGAGGAGGGAAAGGAAAACAGAATGGGAACGTAAAGCGTATGTACGCGTGCGTGTGTGTATATATGTGTGCGTGTGTGCGTGTGCACACTCGCGGGCCGGCGTGCTCGTGGTGCTGGTGTGAATGAGAGAGGGGATTCATCGAGTGGAAGAAGGACGACAGGTGCGAGGGGTCCGGAGAGCAGGAGAAGCGAGCATGTTTTATTAAGTGCGTCGTGCGTGGAAAAAGCGCGAGGCAATTTTCAGGTGCTAAAGCGACCGCTGATAACGCGAGACCACGTTTGAAACAGTCTGTTACACTTTTCAAGTCGTTGTACTCGCTGTGTCTGAGCGCGCACTTTGTTAGTTCGGGATTGATTGCGAATCTCGAGGAATCGAAGATGGAAAATCGACGTTCTCGCGTGCCGCTCACCGCTACTTGTTACATGCGAATTTCCATCGTGCGTATCACGTTATGTAAATTTTATAATAAATACGTTATATTTTATAATACACTTTAGACACAAAGTTATACTGATAAACGAGAACTGATACTGTAAATACGATTTGCACGAATTTCGCATATATAATATATACATTTTAAAAACAGAAATGTAATGTACTTGCGATAGAATTGATCTAAAACGATATGTTATTAACCGTTCCTGTATAAATTGTCACGTTACAATTTGACGGTTATCATGTAAATTATTTGAATGCATGCAGGTAAATGCGAAGAACAGAAGAAATTGTCAATTATAAAAGCTGAAAGCGTTTTCTTTTATGAAAATCAAACATTTGCTCCGATTCTTAACGCGGGTGTGACGTGACCATACCCGGGAACGGTGGCTGAGCCGATGTAGAGGAAAAGGATTATATACATCGTTAACGCGTGCTGATACGACGGAAGGCAAGCCATCTATTATTTCAGCCGTCAATGAGATGTGTCAGCGCTGACGGATGTACGTCACCCGCGGTGTTCGTCTGGCAGACGCGGCCGACTATCCCGCGAGAGAAAAAAATCCCGGAAAAGTGGAGGAGAGGCGTCGACAAAGTGAGAATTAATATTCAATCGCATTAACGAATCGTCGCTGGCGACGCCATCGTTATACCAGTGGCATACACACATTGAGGAACAAGGGGGGCGCCGTCTGATGCGGCGGATGGGAGCAGCGTCGTGCGGTGAACAGACAGAGAGCGAAAGAGAGATCGGGGGGAAAAAACGCCACTGGAACAAACCACCCCCCGCGTCGTTTCATCTCGCTCCGAGTGCGACGCCAAATGAAAATACCGAAGGACAATGGAAATACTAATGATTGATTGGATACGAAAAAGAATTATAATTGAAAAAAACGCGGAGCGCCAGCCAAAAAAAAGCGGTGGTGGCACGAAGGCGGGGAAGGAGGGTGCGCGCGGGTACGATAGATAGAGAGAGAGAGAGGAGAGGAAATGTGGTCGGAGGGAAAGAGAAGGCGAGCGAACTATTGGGAATAATATATCAATACCCATCGAACCCACGCATACGAATGCGACGGTTCGGCGAGGGTGCTTGGGGGTAAGGGGCGCCGGTCGGCGGGGGGCGGGCACGAAGGGGTACGAGGGCGTTCGGAAAGAGTAAAAAATATTACACCCTCACATACTGGCGCCACGTCGCGGATGAAACGGGCACTGACCAATACCAATAACGGGCGGCACAAAAGAATGGCCGGTCGGTGTGCGAAAAACAGACCCACACAGCGCCCCGGCTCCTCGCTGCTTCGGTGGCATTATAGCTTTTCACGTACCCGGTGGCTCCTCGATACAACAGCGACCGAGTCGTCGGACCGGTTCGTTTGAAGAAAATTTCGACGCGGTCATGCGACGCCACGACCAGCGAGGAAGCCCCGTGGAAAAATTAACCCTTGTAGTGTCGGGGCTTTTTTTGGCACGTTAAGTGCAGTCCTAGGGGCGAGAGTCCGCTCTTTTCTTTCGATTTTCGTTTCGGATTTGGTATTTTTGCTTTCGCGGGCAAACTGCAGAGAGAAATAAATGTTATCAAGTTTATGTTTGAATTGAAGCTATAGAAAACACAAAAAATCAGTCGTATCATTTTCACATGATGGTAAACAATAATTTTTCATAATATTACTTGAACATAAACTCGATCAATTATGAAATGATTAAGAAAAAGCTTGCCATTAAGGAAAGGTCAGAAGTTTATGAAATGAATATAATATGTCATCGAAGATAAGACAACGTGCATTAGCAAATTAGCTTAAAATTTGAAATGTGTCATCGTTTATTAATAGAAATTTGAATGAAGTATATTCTAGAATAAATTGACCGAGATTGTATAATTAAAATATATCTTCCTCTTCTCGAAATAATGTATCATTCTCTATAAATAATAATAAATAATAACAAAATTTTTACTTATTTAATAATCATTTTAACGGTTAGTTTACACGATTCTATTCTTTACCCTTCTTATCGCGCACGCGATAAACAAATAATTTACATCTCGGTACAACATAGCTATTAATGATTCGTGAATGTATTGCATGATGCTGGGGGGTACTCGTCGGTTTGTGTCGAAACGCTACAAGACTCCTGGCACTCTACGATGTCGAAGCGTTCTCCATCTCGCCGACCATCCAAACGGGTGACACTGGTCCACGCAGCTGTCTTGTTCGCTGACTTGTTCCGGGCAACCCTGTAGATGCCACGTAGCACGGCACACGGTATGGGTGGGTACGAAGCGCGCGTTTAGCATTTGAAAAAAGCGCTGGCCGGGCGACCACCTCTCGCCCGAATCTCCCATACACCCGCACAAACAAAAGGCTACATTTAGCATTAAAAAAGCACGCAGACCGGCGCTTCCGCGAGGAGGGTGAGGAGGAAGAATCAAGAGGGAAGGGGGGACGGTGGGTGAGATACGGGCAGACCGATGCTGGTTACTCTCATCTCCGCGGCCGTACGGCCGGACATGTGGTCCTCTTCCACGATGCGCACGCCCGCGCGCGTCTGCACGCAGGCACGTATACGCACACGTTTTGGTCCGAAAGTAGTGCGAGAGGGAGACGAATAGATAGTGCGGATCACGATGAGAGATAGAAGAGACAGAAAGAGAAAGAGAAAGAGAGAGCGCGCGAGCGCGCGGGAGAGTTGGACGGAGGTGGCCGCGCGAAGCGTACCAGGCCACGAGGCCGGTGGTGCGAGGGCTTTGGATCGGGACAGAAGTGGTTGATGCATTGGGACAAACACATTTGGCATTAAAACAGCTCCGACACTACGTAGTCTGCAGGAGCAACGTCCCACCGGCGGCGCAGCGGCGGACCGACGTGCGCGCGTGTTGCACGGAAACGCGTGCGTTACGCGTTGCGTTCCTCTCTCTCCCTCTTTCTCTCTCTTTTTTCCTATGCGATCCATCGCTATTTCGCTTCCTATTCTCTTTCTGTCGGTACTCTCTTTCTGTCACCTTCCGCGCGTTGCGATCCGGGTCGCGCGCGAAGCGTTGTACGCGGAGTAACACACGTCCGTGGTAGCTGCGCGCGTGTGCTTGTACCTATCAATCGTGTTCGGGGGCTGCATTTTTTCTCGTCCACCACGAGCGGGCCTCCGCGCCGGAACGTGAGGCGGAATGAAAATAGAAGTGCAGTAACGTCGATGAAAAAAAAAAAGTAAAAATGATCGGAGCCCCGGGCCGTGTGACGGCATTTCGACGACGGCCGCGACGACGCGAGGACGCACCGCGCGCTGCCGTTGATGCCGATTTGCGGATTGTCGACGTCACACCGATTTCTTTATGCGGAGAAACAGCTGGAATGCATGTTTGGCCTGTTTCGCAAAACAATTAGATAACTTTTTAAGTTTACTATACCGTATGCAGGCATCTCAAGAGCTATTGAAAAATTTTCTCGAAAAATATTTTTTCTCCAAATTTCTTCCTGCACGATTATGTTATATAACTTCGAAAAGAGCATAAAATTTTATCTAAATTGCTCAGATTTTATCTAAACATCTCGGGTATTAGATATCTACTAATTGCAATGCTGTATTATGTAATAAGAAGTACAATGATACATAGTTTGTAGCGACAATTGTGTCTGTCGGAATGAGTTTACATAATGCGATGCTTCGTACATGGCGATGAAAACGCTCGAGTTTAACTCACTTTATTTGTGGTATATCATAACAGGCACATAAATCATATGTAATTTATCCGTTATATATATTACGTCATTTTATATCGAATTTGGGCGTTGATAATGTAACGAAACGCGGTCGAACGATGTATTATTTTGCTATATTTTTGCCGATCATATAACCAACAGTTTCACCTCCCAAACTTCATCCTCCGCATTCCCCTCAATTTCTCGCTCACACCTCATCTTGATTATATTACGTGTAATTAGTATAACTCTAGAAGCATCAGGCGATAAAGTATTATCGAACGAAACGGAGAACCGGCGCACCGGGAACTAGGGAGAAGAAGAAGCGAAAAGAAGAAGAAGAAGAAGAGGAGGAGGAGGAGGAGGAGGAAGAAGAAGAGGAAGAGCAAGAGGAGAAACGAGGAGCAAGCAGAGAGCCTGTCCAGCTCCACTCTACCTCCTTCGGATAATTAAAAATAATCCCCGCGGCCCTTTACTCCTTTTTCGCGGCTCATTAAATCGACCATAAATTATGCATCGAAAATTACGGGCAGGGCCACCGAATATCGGTACCAAGCGCGGACCCCCGACCGGCATAATAAGCAATTTGTAATCAAGAGGCGTCGTACGGGTGTTATAGTTAGTAAGAAATCCAATGGAAGTCCCGTCCCGTCCCGTTCCATCCCGTCCCGTCCCGTCCGCGGACTGCCGGTCGAGGCGGCGCGGAGCGGGGGCGAAGGCAGACGCGTAAAAAGAATTGCAAATTACGAATTAGCATTATGTCCCGTCTACTCAAATCGTTATTATCCCCGACGAGTTCTGCGCCGCTTCGTCCGAGCTTGCCCCCGGGGATGCGCTTTGTCGTGATACTCGGCGTAAATCGGATTCACGTCGCTTCGAGTACCGAGGTATCCGGTTAATACGGGCCAGGAACGGACGAAAATTAAATATCGCGCGTATCTGCGGTGCGTTCGCCCATGCCGTGCGCGCTACGCCACGAAAAATAGCCGGTAAACCAGGAAGAAACCGCACGTGGTTCGCCGCGGTGCCTCGTATTGACCGCACAAAGAATCCCTGTTTGCGATGATCGATTATTTCTCCTAAGCAATTTTTCATGCGTGATAAAAATTATTTCACGCGTGGTAAAAATTATTTTTACAGAAATATCGAAAACAGTAATAAAGATCATTTTGCTTTATTTCTTTATTCAAAAGTTTGTCTATTTATCTAGCTATGAGTTAAAGTGCGTTTTCTTCTGTAGAGACGACAAATGTCGTCGGGTTTTCTTTTTATCCTATGAATAACGTAATTTATGACTTATGTGAAAAAGCTGACACGCGCGCGCGTGTGTGTGTGTGTGCGTAGAAACATGTAAATATAACTGTATAGCATGCCGTATTGTGCCTTTGTATAAATCAGTAAGCATATATCGGCAGATGAAGCGTCACTCTGTTATATGCACGTGTATCGCGCAGAATGTGCACATCGTATGAATGAATAAAATATAACGTAAATTTTTCTTTCACGTTAATTATTTTGTAGATGTCAGCCTGTTATATAATAGCAAGTCTGTCGAACATAATATTAACAAACAACTGAGAATATATAAAATAATTAGAGATATTACTAAATTTTTAAAAATCATATATTGTTACAAGTTTACCAGTTTGATATAAATATGCTATCACTCATTACGTTGGGACTGCATATATATTTCAAAAAATAGAGTTTTTTTTGTAAAACGCCTTTGTTAAGTGAAAAGTGTGCTAGTATATATAATAAATTGTTATATATTATATTAAAGTAATACATTTATTTTATGAGAGAGACAGAGGGAGAAAAAAGAGACACACACACACACACATATACATATATATATATATATATGTGTGTGTGTGTGTATTGTGTATTTCAGTTCTTTGAAAAACTGAACATTTCTAACAATATGATGTGGTTTACCAATTCTTATGCCATAAAGAAAGAGCTTAGATTTTTTAAACATCTAAGGAAAGGGGAAGAGAAATCTAGAAGAGAAATCTTGGCGATGAAAAATCACACTGCTTGCCGCATATTTTCGCGTTATGCGTATCAGATTAGTTAAACAAGATACAAATGCCGTACACGCGAGGCGGTTAATCGTACAGCGTTATATCGGAGGCATTATTCAATCTATCGGATCGATCATATGTATCCGCGCCTGATAAACGCGTAAACGTTATGAAAGCACTTTGGGTATTGATGTTTACTTTGAAAAACAGGATTAAAACGGGTATCGTGGAAATTCGGTTGATGGAGAAACCGGCGGCGGCCGTGTCTCGTTGGACCGAATTTAAATAGTGGCCAAACCATATTATTGTATTAATAAATGGAATTAGCGAAACAGTAAAGTGCTTTTAACGGGCGGTGTCTATCCTGACTTCTCTAATATGACAAATACACTACAGTACTCCGCCGGTTTCGGCGTTCTTGCATTCATTAAATGACGGTCGCAATGCGCCTCGCGGTTATTAATGGCAACGCGTCAGAATCAATTTTCATTTGTTGAATACTTATGTACGGCGCAATCCAATTTGCACTGTTCCCCGTGAAACCGTCCCGCGCTGCACATTTTACCGTAATTGAAAGCCCTCGAATGCTTCTGACGGTTGAAAAAAAAATACATGCGTAAAGAAAAAAGGCCGAATGTATATCGAATAAGCTCGTTTTTGCCAACAAAATGATCAGTTGTTAAAGATAACTCTGAATGCAACATATGTAGTAATCTCTCGCGAGACATTGTTCGTTTGAGAGATAAATTTTTTGCAATCATGTATGAAGTAGAGTAAATCTGGTACGGATTTTGTTGTTTGCAGCATTGCGATGCATTTGATATTTATAACAATTCATAACTGTGTGTCGTATCAAAATTAATCAACCGACTTTCACAGAAAAAGATTTCAATTACGTTGTCATCCTTCGACGAAGATGATCAACTCTCGATAGTGTAGTTAAGAAAAGTTTTAAAAGTCGTTCCTCTAGGTAAGAACGAGGGCGAATCTCGAGCTCGATATTTCGTTGCCAAAGTTGCACAGTTGACGAAATAAAGCGGTGAGAATAATACTCCTTCTTCGTAGCCTCGGCAAGTCAGCGAAGCGACCGAGGATCTCGAAGAAACCTAATTAACTCCGCGCTTTGGAATGAAATTATTTTTGCGCGGTCGCCGTGAAAAAAGAAAGAAAGAGGATGAGAAGAGCGAAAACGACGGGAGTAAAGACGACGTCGACGACGGCGGTGGCAACGACGACGACGACGACGACGACGACGACGACGACGATGGATGAAGAAAGAGAACCAGAAGTAGGTGGAAGGGCGCCGGCTCGAAACTACCAAACTACTTTTCAAGCTGCCCCCGCGGCCCTGGCAAGATTATAATTAAAACGTCGCACAGCGTTGGATAATAAATTAATGCATAATTAACATAGCTAATTATAATACCGGCTGAAATTTTTCTCGTAACTCGTAACACACTGGTCTCTCGCATGCGGAGGCAGTGCAGCCCGGTAATTTATGATCGGACATGAAAAATTACCGTCTCGGGGGGGTTTAATCATCCTCAGACCCCCTCTCCTTCACGCGGTCGCTCTACACGTACCACTGGCCTTCCACTAACGAACGCTACGAACCACTGCTCCTTCACGTTCTCCCGCGCCACCCTCTTGCAGCTGGACTTAATAACTTATTATAATGCAATGCGTCGTGCGTGGGGATCTTGCGAAACGTGGTGGCGCGGCCGAGGAGGGAAAACCAGCTTCGTAAGTGAAACGTGAGGAACGATGAGGCGCGTAATGGAAGAAGAGAAGCGTTCTGAGCACTCAAACGTAGTGCGAAAATATTTTTAAGGGATGCGTATGAGCAATATTATAATTAATCTCTAATAGAATTACATATTTCGCGTAATAGCAAAATCGGATGATAATAAATTAATGGTAGATTATAATTAACTTTGACATCGATAATTAATGAAGAAACGCGTGCATTTGACCACATTGTAACGGAGGAATTTCGATGGACATTGAGTGCGGACGGTAAAACTTTCGTACGGATGCTTATGCGCGCCACAGCGGTGCACCACGAAGCGTCTGTTAATTGACTTATAAAAAGCTTAAATAATTAAATTAGCATTAAAAGCCGCCGCGAGGCGGCCCTCTGGCCGTCGTATAATTCAACATTGTGCTTTTTTCGTACCGCTGGCAGTAACGTGAAAGCTGCCGCTGGTCTTTTTCAAAGCGAGCCCACCACACGCGCGTTAATTCATTAGTCGTTGCTATACATCGTTTCACGAAAACTTCCTGGTTTTTAGATTCCCTCTGTCACAGGGTTTCAAACGATACAACCATGCCAGCGGTTCCCGTAATAATTTATTACATAAATGAGTCACTTTCCTTCATACACCTCTATATGTTACGTGGATATCGTTTATCCTTCACGTCCGTGCAAACGATACACATTTTCATTTCATTCACACTTCTGTTGCTCTTCGGACTTATGAGAATTATGAGGATTATAAAAACGTTTCCTTCACTAGATTACATGTCAAATCTGTCACGCATCGATTCTTTTCGTATCCGCGCGAGCACGCAATATTCCTGTACAAAAAAAGAGCTGCATATAAATCTACGCATCGTCGATTGGACGATTCCCCCGAGCATCACTTCTCCCGGAATCTGCAAAATCATCGGCCATTACCCTGACCCGAAAATCGCGCGGTGCTGTTCCGGCGATCGCTTATTCTCGACACAGTTCGAATGCAGTAGCGTCGTAGTAATTTGTCCGCGTTATTCGAACCGGTCGTGGGGCGCTACGGCAGTCCGGTTCGCCGTTCCCTGCTCGTTCCCCGTCGGGGTGCGAACGGCGCCGAAAATGCAGACAAATGAGTTAAAAAACGCAGTTGCAACGCCTCACCATGCAGTGGTGAACGTCGGCGAGGGCGAGCGTTGCCGACGATTTGACATTGTCGAAAGTTAATCAATGCCCCCGACACACATATGCATGCGTGTACATATACGCGGACCGCGCACACAATCGTGAGAGAGAAACGGTTGGGCCCCACTGTGGCCCGTAGCTAGAGCGTCGTTTCGTCAATTTTTTAAAATTAAATCACTATCTGTCCTTGTTAAACGCGCTTCCCGGGCACAACCGGTCTCCACCCCCGACTCGCTGTCATGCCCTGCGCTACCCCCCCGCGTCTCCTACCCCCATCGCGGCTTCGCTCGTACGTCGATCCACGTGCTGCGCCTAATGACAGACAGTTGCTGGCCGAAAAAAGTGTGTAAATCCGTGGTGGAACGGCCGCGAGCGAGCGTGCGTGCGAGCGAGCGAACGAAAAGGGCTAAAAAAGGGGAGTGAGATAGAGGAAGAAGCGTTGGAAGCGCGGACGAGAGTCGCGTAAGAGCGGCGAGTCGGGAGAGGGTGAATTTCGAGAATGAGAGAGCGGGAGAATGAAAGAGAGAGACCATTCCATCGTGCCCGTATATAGATGGCAGTGCATGCGGCTCGGCCGAGCGGCCATTCCGGTAAAACGCACCGGAATAAAAATAATGGCTGGAAATGGACACGGGGTAGGTACCCCGGCACCTCGTCATTTTTTTCTATTAGCCGAAACTTACAAACACCCGGGGCTTCCGGCCATTTCGGTCTCCGACCCCGCAGACCGCCAAACTGCTCTGCCGCCCGTGTCCGTGCGGCCGTCGAAATTCGAAGCGCCGCGGCCTGTTGTTACCCCCTTGCCCATCCGCCCTCCGTCCTTCCGACCCTCTCTTTCCTCCCCGCTGAAAACGGTGGCCATATTTTTTTTCGAGCAACGAGAAGGAGCCCGGGCACCGCTCGCGCCCGCGATTAAAATGTCATCCGCGTTCTGCAAATGACGCTTTTTTCCGCGGCGCTTTCGGCGTACCGAGAGCGCGACGGAAAGAGAGGGTGAGATGGGGTAAACATGGAGCAGAGGGATAATTCAACCACTTCGTTCTAGTTATTAATGCCTCCGCTGTGACGGGGAAGTATTTAAACCGCGTGGGTCTTTAAATATTTTAACTCCGGCTATTTTTTTCTGCCGGCGAAAGGATCGTCGTGTGCTAGCATTCCCGACGATTGCGCGTCATATATTTGCCCGTCCTACTTGTCTTCCGCATTTACCCGCCGCTGTTTTTATCGCCTGTAAAATAACAATTTTATTTAAAATAACGTTTTACCAACTATAACGCAGCGAAGAATATGTTAGAATAAATGGATAATAAAACGAACAAAGAACATTGGTCTCTACATATCTCAATTCTGTTTTTTTTTACGACGTATGCATCTTAAGAATGCCTGACCAGCTTGTCTTAAATCGTGAAATTGGTCCAATAAATTTCTTTGTGTGCCGTTGAAACAATTTCGATGGACAGAAATGACATTGAGTGAGAACGGTTTCAACGATAAACACCAGCGAATCGTTTCGAACCATTCATTCGTATGCGTACCAAATCGAACTTTAAGATGTATGTAATGTACGCGTTTCATTAAAATGATCCGGGCGAAGGCCAGACGGCAAATTATGCACAATTAACGTCAGTCAGGCGTGCACCAGGCTGTACCTTTTCTCTCGAGAAAATATTTACGAGTATATGGTAATTTTACATACGTATATACACACAAAAATCTTTCATAATTATGTTATTTAAGTTTATTTCGAATTAAATTTATTTTTTGGTGGTTAGTTCTTCAATATTTTGTTTCTACATTTTATTTAAAAAAGCCATTACTTGTTACAGGCTCGTAAAATCTTGAATTATCTCTCGTATAAGCTTGAATTATATATTACTCGTAAAATCTTGAATTATAATACTTTAGAAACCGTCAAAGATTGTGGAGATCACATCAATCCATAATTTAAAAATTTAATGACAAAAATTTTTATTAAGATTATGTTAAGATAACAATTGCAATTTGATGTTCTTGCCTATTAGCATAAACATTTGATAAAAAAATCATTATATCCTGTAAAGGATTAAACAAGGTTAAACAAGCGATGCGATATCGCTGATAGAATTAAGTGTGCCTTTAGAAGATAGCTTTATCGATCCCTCGATCCCTGCACGCCGATCCTCCTGGTCGTAATTCGTACGATACGCGCGATGACTATCTAGTAGCGTCCATCATCGCCGGTAGGCGCTCACTCAAAGTGACTCATCAGTAGGAAACAGCGCGTCGATGGCCACCCTCTTACGTTCGAATTGATGTTAATATTACCGGGGCTGCGAACGCAATCGGCCGACATAATAACCATTTTAGGCGGCTCTCTGACCCGGCGATTCGCCTGGCTGCTGCGACTCCATCGTTTAAGTGACGTTAGCGTTACGAGACCTGTAGCATTAGCTTTGACTCGCTTAATTCGATCAAAAGGAGTAATACCTCGCATTAGTTGTAAGATTAAGAAATATTTAGATCAATGAGATAAGAGTATATTGTAGTTTTACAAACGTCCCTGAAAAATTAATTACTTCCAATCGCTATAGCTAATATTCTAATTCAAAATCTTGTAAGAAGTCTATGAAAAGAGAAAATTCTTCTACTTATAACTATAAACTGTTTATGAAATATTCCTATTATATTTCAGAATGTTAACAGAGATTTCTGTATATAAAATTACAAAGATCATTTTTTTCTCAAAGATCCGGGCTCCTTCTCGTTGCTCGATAAAAAGAAAGGAATCGAAAATTTTCAACACACTTTACAAACCCCGAAGAAGTCCCTTGCCGAATTCACGTGGCGCAGTCGTCGTCGACACAATGAATCTCTGGAAAGGGCAAAGACTCCGGGGTCCCGTCGACTCGGAACGCAAATCTGATTGGCTCATGAATATTAAGTTCGGCCCGCAATTATTATCTGCGTTATAAATCGGGCGACTTGCCTCGCTTGCCTTCTTCGCAGCGAGCCTCGCTGACCGGGCCGGCCGTTATTATCCGCGTACACACACTCTCACGGCTATCACGGACGCTCGGCTGCAGGATCGCATACAGATTCGCTCCGTCCGCGTTCGTCCGTGCACCTTCACGCAACGCTCGCGATTACCCCCAAGTGTTAATTACTAATCTCGCCTCTGCTAATTATAATTAACGCCTTTCGGCCCGGGTTGCCCGAGCGGCCGTGTCCGGTACGTATTGCAAAAGGAAAGGACAGATCAGCGCGGATCGAGCTGTTCGCGAACATCCGCTGTAAAGGAGAGATCGGCAGCGTGGCGGTTGGCTTCGAAGAGTGCGGGAATCCACGCGTGTACGTGAACGTCGGGACCGGTTTCGCGCTTCTCACGGATTTCACATGATTTTTCGAGCGAGGAGGTGGAACGGACCGTTGCAAATTTTCGCGTAATAAAAGAAACCACCGCCTCTTCGGATGTAATTTGAACTGGACGCAACGACGGCGGTGGGCTTGCACGCGACATGAAGCGCCGCTTCTTCTTTGTTTCGTCACTCTACAGGAATAGGGAAATTGGAAACGTTTATAAATATTATTTCTAAGTTACATTCTATCTAATAAAGATTTAAATATATAATTTACTTGCAATGTGATATATTTATAATTAGAGTCTGCTATTCTGGAATCGATTTCGTGAAACCAATTGATATTACATAAGATAGGAAGAAGAAACCGAATTCGTTAGAAATACGGCGGGGTATCTACGAGTATCTGTGTATTTCGCCGCGAGTCAATTGATATGCGATTGTTGCATCGCGTTTTTTTCGCAGGAAACGCATTAAGGCTCGCGCGTCACATTATCATCGGCATTTGGGTCTGGTCGTTGGCCGGAGCGAAACTTACTGCCAGGGCTACCTGCTGCCCTGTCGTGGTGCGTCTCTCGGCAGCTCCCGCGGCATTATACCCCCGGTACCTCATTAAAATATGCAAATACGCAGCTCTTGGGTCGTCCGTTCCGTTTCCTTGGTTGCCCCGCGCGTCTCCTCACGTGTGTACGCGTCGAAATGTTTACGATCACGGTGAAATTAAAAGTACCGCTAAAATATTGCCCCTAATACGTATGTGGTCGCTGCTGCCGCCGTCGCTGCGTCGTTCTCGGTCCTCTTCGGAGTGGACCCCTCTAAAGCCAGCCAGCCCGCTACCGTTCCCACTCTCCGTTCGAGCAGTGGCACGCAAGACAGACTGACGATGGTCGCTGAAAATGAGTGCGGGCGACTCGCATGGCCGGTTGGTGACACTTGGCCGGTGTGTAATTCAACCGCCGCACCTACGTCTTTTTTCTCTTTTCTCGCGAACGCGCGTACACGGCGCCGATTGCTTCGGTCATTAGTCAAATTAGGCTAACGACTGCGATGTGCGTCGCCTTATCTCTTCTGAAAAGCAAGTAAAATATCCGGAGATAAATCGCGCGCGATAAATCCTACAGGAAGGAAATTAAACTTCATCGGTGGCACGTTCAATGATTAGTCCGAGATAGTCCTCGGTAGGAGATAAGTTGTCTATCTACATGAGATGTTAATTTACACCGTTTCGATTTGCATAATGTCGACGGTCGGACTTCCGGTTGTTAGTTGAGTTTTTCCGCTTCCCCCCCTTGTTTGTCCTGTTGATTTCGCGCACGTGTAAACGGGTTCGAGGCACCCGCATATTATACCGCGAGTAATCTTGAGCAACACGGACGAGTTAAGGATTTAGGACTTTTACCGGATGACAGACGATCGCGATAAACGAGCTCGTGCGGATTTACGGAGGGGACCACGAGTGCGTGTAGCTCAAAGGATCGCTGGAAGGCGGCACTGACGAGCAAAAAGGAATGTATTTCGGATACAGCTCCAGGCAGACTCGCGCGCCTTCGGAGCGCCTCGAAGTGGAGGATTCCGTTGCGTCTCCTTGTGATTCGATGTCGAGGGCCGACTGTTGGGGCCTGACAACCTCCGGCGCACACCGAGCCCTTACGTGCAACGCATGATGATTTTTACGATCTCGATCTGCTAACGAGTAGCGCAGCGCCTATCCCATCGGGAGTCTTATGTGGCGATAATTCTTCATTATCGTACATTGTTGCACAGCGGCGTCGAGCACGCACTGTCTGTGCTCATCTAAGTCGCTGATGCTTCTCTGCTCCGGGCCGCGTGTGCCGGAGATAAGTTTTTTCTCTTATGAGACCGCATCGCGGAGTAATCAGGATGCATTTTTAATTGCCATCGTTTTTGTTAAATTTGACGTTTACGAGCGAGCAGCAACGCGCATCGGCTGGAAGATCCGAAATTAGTTACAAAGTAGTCGAATTCGGTATTCCCTACGGCCTGCCTTCTCTTTGTTCACAGCGAGGTCGAAACGAGCTTTGAGTGACACAGCTTTAGTCTTTCTTGCTCGTAGGATTAATATATGAAGAAATTCTCGTGAGATTAAACAAACGAGAATCACATAGAGACATGTCTACAAAAAGTTCCAATTTGCCGTTTAACTTTTGATCATTTATAATAATAATGAAATTAAACAGAAATTATGCGGTGTCTACAATAAGATTTTAAGACTTAAGCCGAGATTCATCAACAATCAAGTGAGAAGAATCGACTGTGATTTTAGTCAATTTTGACTTAAAGCTTAAATCTTACGCTTTAAAATTTTATTGTAGATATCGCTTAAGGTATCATACATTTTTGCATATATAAACGCATTGATAATCGAAAACATTTTGTTAAAGTCAAAGAAATAAATGCGACACATCGAAAGGCGTATATACAGCGGTAATATTTAAGAGCAAGCGCGCAAACATCGATAATATAATTTTACCGCTTCGAATGAAAGCTCATTCCAAGTGTCGTCAGGGCGACGTTTTCGACGATTAATAATCAGATCATTAATCTGCTCTCGTCGGTTATATGTTTGTTAATGAGTGAAACGAGTTCCTCACAAGGAATGTTCCTTGAACGCGATCACAGGACAGCTGACTGTAGTTTTCGTATTACGATTAAACATGATTTATCGCCCGGACTGCGCCTTCCGTGCTAGTAATTCCATCGGCACGTAATGATATCCTCCCAAGGAGGGACAAAGAGAATTCAGACGCAGAAGCGCATCGCCGTCGCACGTACAAAGAAGCGCGGCCCTCCAACGTGCTAATTATGCGGAGCAAGCGCGACCTTCTTCGTGTAACATTGGAACGCCTGACTTGGACGAGTTCCCAATTGCTCACCGCGATATTAAATGCTGCGACAAGTCGCGACAGAGGAAGATAAGTTACGGCCTCGCATTCGTCACGTTAATGCGCGATTTTATTACGTGACTATTTTTAATTGTAGTCTTAATGACGCGTCCAATCCTTTTTGGAACATTGCACTCGTTACTCCCGATTTTCTCTCCTTCATTATCATTGCGCGCCAGACAGACCTGAATTGTCGGCTCTTTTTATCTTATCACGGTTTGCATGGTAACTCCACGTTTTAGTAATAAAATATCTCCGTAATTTATCTATCGATATGCTCTCGCGCGAGCGATTGACTTTAGTTTCAATGAGGCTCATCCACGTGAGATGCAGGTACGTCCTTTTTCGCGAATCATTGACTCCCGCGGCACCGTTTCCACGGAAGCGACATAAATCTTTGTCATCGCTGCCGCCGCGAGGAGCCTTGTACAGCCTCGAAAGCACTTAATCACAGTTACCCTTATTGAGCTTACAGATTTATCCACGCCCAGTAGCCTCGGTCCTATCATGCCGGGCGGATGATTACCCAGCTGCGTACCAAATGATGCGCGAGACCAGACAGGAAGGGTACAATAAAATGCCAGAAGGCACTTCATTATGCGCGTGCTCGTAACGCATTCAAATAACGCGTAATAGCACCGCGATATCTTCCCGTGCGCGCTTTTCGTTAATCCGAAGTTATACTCGGCGCTGCGACGGCAGGAGACATCGACTCCCTCGCTGGGCGCAAGTACGATGTGAACAGAAGTGCGTACTAACTTTCATAATTATATAGCTGTAAAGACCGCGCTTCTCTCTCTCTGGTCGGAAACCTTAAATCTGAAACCGCGAGAACGGGAACGGGTTACGCGCGGGAATAGCGTTAATAAGTCTGCGGCTCGAAAATCGGAATTAATATCGCGTCACCATTCATCTTACCAGCGGTAATTTATCCCGCGCTGCCTCTCCTCCCCCAAACCCGTCGTTGCGCCAACTCCGCCGTCGTTCTCCTCGGGGTATATAGCGGTGATTTTTGTTAATGCGTAATTGAATTTACGGAGCGTGTCTACTAGATTGTATCTGGGCTATAGATTTCAGCCGGGCGATAACCTTGGAAAGGCGTGGACTGTGGTTCGATTCAATTCCCATTTATAACACCGTCACATCGAAAGTGGCGCCGTAAGTATCTGCAGCCGATTGTAAATACACACGTGTCCCGCGGATCGCGGCGCACACATGCGGACACGTGTACACGTAGGGGTAACACAGCGCCGCGGTAAAATTCAATCAACTTCTTGCTTTTTTTCTCTCTTGCTCCCGCTCACCCTCTCCCTTTCTCTCGTCACTCCTCCGGCCGGCCCGACACTCCAGATCTCCCTCGTCAAATACTCGCGGCCCTTTCTCGTCATGTGCCGCGGTAGCGAGTTACGCGCGATCCTTGAGAACTCATTAATATTCGTCCTGTAATTGATACGTCCCGATACCGATCGCGAGAGAAGGTACGACCTTGTCGAACAAAAGTTAATAACCCTCGTTAATTCGCGGGACTTACTCTTTGGTAATGAGTGAGTTGAACGCATATAATACCTCGTGATCTTCGCTTCGATTAAGAAAAAGAGAAATTGTTTTACACGGATTCAACGGGCATGTTGAATTTACTGAGGATAAGTTATCATCTTTAGCTGTTGGAGGAAAGTGCCGATTGAAATATATATTGTAATCAACGATGTATTATTTGAGAAATAAGTAGTACTTTTTTATCGAAAAAATTTAAGACCTCCTCTGTTCGCGTTTCCTTCAACATTGAAAGGCAAATAGGATCTTTGGGATCTAGGAACCACAAGACAGCGTGGAACATAAATGCAATGCTATTTCGAGCCGACGCCTCCGATTGTCACTTAGCGGAGCAACAGTCCTCGGGCAAATGGTTAGAGCCGATTAGAGCCAGACGTTTAGCCTCGTCTTCGTAACGCGATCGCGCGTAGGCCGCACTATACGAATGTTAATTGTTTACCGATCATATTTTACGAAGGCCATCATTTAGACGTCCTCCTCGACATACCTCCGTACATCGATTCGACATTTTCTAACGAGTACTGCGAGATATCGGAGACGCGATCGGCAGAGCCCGAGGCAGACACTACTACGAAATATTCTATAGTGGCTGTGACTCAAGTCCACCATACGAGGCAAGTTAATTTCGCTATTACGTCCCTTCCGTTTCACACGGTATAGAAGTCCCATTTAATTAATTCTCAGATACATGCAAACTAAATCGTAAATAAATCGGACGCGGATAAAAGAGGGACGCCGCCAAGTATGTCGTCTGTAAACTCGACGTGTAGAACAGGTAGGAAGAAATCATGCAAGAATGTTCGAACGGAGAAGCAACTCTCTTATGCCAGCAAACTTTGTTACGTTCATTAAGAAGTCAGAATTAATCTCGAATAATTCTTGCGCGATGGAAATGATATTCCAGGGTAACTCGAGGGCACGAGTGGAAAGATTGAACGTAGAATCGGGACTAGATGCAAAGCTACTATTGAAATTCCGATATGATCCTGGGTAAAATATATTGGCCAAACTAGGACGAGTTTCAGGTTGTATCCACCGGGAAGAAATTCGTTCCATCGTGCCGGCCAATTTACCGGCAGTATCACCAAGACATATCGAAGTTCTAAATTCGCGATTTGCACTAAAGTTCGACACTGTTTGCGCAGCATACGCCACGGTTAGTTTGTCGGTGGTCACGTGAGACCGGGTCTCACGTCTTGTACTGGTACTATAGCTCACATTCTGTTGGCTGGACACTTGGCGACGACCCATCCCTCATCCCTGTCGTAGCTGTCCGAGCTTCCAGGTACTGTCCAGTCACTGAACTCTCGAGCAACTTCTGTTATTATAAGTTAACCCCAGACCCCACGCCTTCAACCCCACCAGCCTGCTCAGATTATGGCCATCAGCCAGCGACCCGAGATCCGGGTAACGCCGCGCCCAACTTTGCTTCGTTTGTATAAGGAAGCGTCTCAGGCCATCCGAAGAATAACACGTTCGACTACTTGTCCCTTCTTCAGCGAGATCGGCGAAAGTACTTTAGTAGCTTCGATTCCGATAGTTTCGAATGTCTCTATCTATGCTTCTATTGTAATTTCGTCTAT
The DNA here is from genome assembly GCA_901521435.1 of Crematogaster levior. Classification (NCBI taxonomy): domain Eukaryota; kingdom Metazoa; phylum Arthropoda; class Insecta; order Hymenoptera; family Formicidae; genus Crematogaster; species Crematogaster levior. Next base: position 242,398 of record CABEGB010000710.1, on the reverse strand, counting down.
CTAATAATATATATCAACTTAATAGTCCATACATGCGCCGTTAGTAAAAGATATACAAAAGATCTTCATATATATTGTGTTGCGCTGTGAATCTAATTAGAATTATGCTAGGACTTTTAATTTTGTTTGAATTTAATCAATTTATAGACAAATGAAGATCGCTACTCATCAATTTTACAAATGCAGAAAGATTTCAGTAGATTTTAAATTCATGTTACTATCAATCAACATTGCTGTAAAAATTTTTCACTATAACAAAGTTCAACGTAGAATCTGCTAAAGCAAGGTTTGAGTAATCTGCGAGGTTAAAAATCGCGTACATATTCGACTTAAAAGGACGATACACTTTCGGAGGCAGTAAATGCAAAGAGAAGACAGCGAAGAGCAGTCTTCTTTACGAGAGTGGAAAGTTGCACTAGAGATATAAAGCAAGCACGTCGCATATAACTTACAATCAGCCAAGCTGGCTCGCCTTCCTCTCCGCTTCACTTTAGACGTTTCTCCAGAAGCTACACAGGGTTTACCTTGAACTCTCTCGGCATCAAAGTTCGACTTAGTAGAATTTATGACAACGGTGACGCTAAAACGTGCTAACTTCCAAGTTCCACACGATTCAAGAGAATTCTTGCTGGCTGCCTACCGAGCAAACATTGCGCGTCTGAAATATTCAAGAGACGAGCGCTAGGAACAATAAAATTTAATAAAAGATACATACCGTTTACCAGAGTTGCGCTAAAATTTTAAGTGGCTCTGTTTAAAAAAATGAGTTGTATAACGATGTGTAATTTTGCATTTACTCTCCTTTATATATGTATATATTTATCCTAAATAGTTTTTTTTTTTCAACGAATTCATATTTTCTCTTGTAATCAGAATGTAAAAACATCTTACCATGTTATTCATTAAGTAGCTCGTAATTAGTGTAAATTGATACTTGTAATTATCGTAAATATTGTAATTATCGTATTGATTATACTATACTGTATTTACATACATTATTGTATAATTTTTGATAAGAAAGGAAATCATAATATATTGATAATGTATTTATGTACGAAGTTAACATGTGTCGCGTCGATTTTGTATTAATAATAGTTTTTTTTTCGATAAGTAAACGGAGAGATTCTGCGAGTTGAACGTGACGTGAGTCACATAAAGGAACTTACTTGTATGCAGCAGCAAAGGAATCGTACTTTATGGAAAATAATGCCGAAAATAAATCGATAACTTAATTAAAGCCGCCGGTTCGTTGAGAATCGGTTAATCAATTCACACTGTACCCTGTATTACACGAATACGCATAACAATGACGCTTATAAACCAGGCACGATTTCATTAACTTATCTCTTTCAACAGTATGCATGCGTGACTTGAAGAAGTAAAATCAGCCAATTATATTGTCCGTGAAAGCAACCGAATGTACCTCGTACATTTTTATCTTTAAGAGCTCGCCATTTCACTCAAGGGCGTCATTATTATTCGTACGACACTTTATACAGTTCCTTGGATAGTTACGATGAACGTATATTCTCTTTACAACAATTTAACCAATTAAGATAGCATCTTCCTTCAGAAGATTATTCGATTTTCATAGTCGCAGTGAAGTATTTTCCCCTTCAACAACTATTGAAAGAGCGGCGGTTGGTTTTATTTCAGTTAATTATACCGTATCGATTAATCTCAAATAGCTCTCTTAATCAATTTGAATCTTTTCGATTGATAGTATGCTTATCACCCAAGTTTAGATGATATAGACGACACTACCAATTATCACTTTTTGAGCTGGAGTTACTATTGAAGCTACTGGCGTTTAACTCGCTTAATTTCATTCGATCTGGACGCGCTTGATCGTTAAGCCTTCTTTGAAAATGTATACTTGGGACACGCGGTGCGAGCCGGAGAATCCTTGGATGCAGGCAGTGGAAGTTACTCGCGGAGCTAGACAGAAATGTATCTGGATAGCTGGTTGGAAGGGCGACAATAGATATGCGGCAGGCAGTACAATGGTCATTGTAAATCAGAGCATTTTAAAAATCTGACAGGATATATGTTGACTCAGCCTCGTATATTGTGTCACACACGGCTTGCAGTGCCGCCCATTAAATACAGCATTATGCTGTATCCAACAACCGGACTGACCTTAGGTACGTAATGGTAATTGCTGGTAGTATAGTCAACGCCATTTTCGGCGAGTTGCCGAGGATATCTTTCATGGACATGCTCTTTCTTACGGGTGCACTTCATTCTCTTGAATTACTATCACTTGAGATCATTATTTGTATTTTAAAAATTGAAAATTGTTGCAATTTATCATATTCCATAATATTCCAAACTTTTCATAGATTTCAGATAAAAGTCTGAAGTGAAAAGTGTGAGAAGCAAAATTTTTCCGAACAAAGAAAAAGAACAGGAAGAAGATAAATGTGGAGAAAGAGAGAATGAGAGGGAAGACTGGAACGGGTTAGGTCAAGCTGGTCAGTCTAACTGCGAGTAGACACGCAATAGACTCTCCATAATTTTTTACAAATATGAAGTGAGGCCTATGCAGTGGTAGACCACAAATGCAGACCGGCTTTCAGCACCTCCTTTTCTCTATCTTTCTCGTGCCGCACTTTTCGCGCTCTCCCCACTCTTCTCTCACCTTTGTCTTTAATCAGCGGGGCTCTGATTTACGGGGAATTAAAGCGGCTCTCAATCACTGTGACAGTACTACCATCTCACCACTTCATGAAGATCGATAGATAACATTACTTCGCGACGCGAACTAAGTAACATTATCACCGCGAACAATAAAATAAAATAAAAAAGACGAAGGGAGAGATGCGGAGGGAGAAAGGCCAGCGAGTGGTAAGTAGACCGCTCTCGATGTAATCAATCGTGGTATACCCTAATAATCAAGCACATTGATGCTCAATTTTTTCACGTTGACTAACGACGCCGCAAGCCGCGGATATTATTATCGGGCGAGCATGTAATTAGTATTAATTCAGAAATTATTATTATTAATTGTTCGGTGCTTACGGGCCAGCAGCCGAGCAAGACGGTTTCTAGCGTGCGTAAGAATAAAGCCTTTCTCTTCTCGTGCAAACTAGTTATCAGCGAGCAGGTGACCCGAAAAGGATACGCTTGCGCTGATTTCTAACATAGGTGAGCTCGTAAATCTATTCGCCGACAGGGCAGCCGGTCTATATCGCGCGATCACAAGGACGTTAATTAACGGACGACTAATATATCGATTACTTACCCCGGATTGCGATTACCGCTTAATGCGAAATTATGGCTTCCCGGCTCTATAGGGTTTCACGTTCCGCATGCGTTTTGCAACCTACGTGCAACCTAAGGCATCGAAAGCAAGTTTCTTGACTAGTGAGGTAATCATAAGCAGGTACCGCTCGGATGGGTTATGAAAATAATTTACACTTAATAATATATACCCTTTAATTATCACTTTGATTCTCTTGCAAAGTGTGATATTAATTTCTACCTTACTTTCTTCATCGTTACATCCTTGCAATTTATGCAACTCTTCCAATACCTAGTTTCGTCTAAAATTAGATTCTTCTTTAAACGTTCTTATACCTTATTCTTCTTTTCATACTTCTTACAGCATTGTTCTTGTCTAATGAATTATTTTTCTTCGATTTTATAAAAAACTCGTGAATTGAAAATGCTAATACCATTCATTATATCCGCAGCACCGTATCTTTTACAATCTTGTGCAAATGTAATATATACTCATGCACATTATCTACAGAAAGCCCTTGACGCATTAAAATCGCTAAGTTGAGAACCAACGAAGTAACCCGCAAGTTAGAAATCCAAACGGTAACAAGAGGTTACGTTTAGGGGCAGTAAGCAGTAATATATTCCGTCGGAGAAGTGAAGCATGCATATTCTAGATATATTATAAATAATTACTCAATTATATCTTTGGAAAGGCAATGAATAAAGATGTCTGTTGCCGAGCTGTAGGCAAGGAGAGGGCCGGCAAGCTAATAAAAAAAACTTGCGTTGAATATTCAAACGCAACAAACTAGGTACACGGGGGTGCTAGGAGGAGGATGGGGGAGGAAGAAGAGGGAGGGGGGAAAAGCTTATTTCAAATGGAGATCCATATTATACCCTCTTCTTACCAGAACGTACTTTTGTTCCCAGATTTCGCGATTTTCGCTGTGCTCGAGTACGCTGGGTGGTGAAAAAGGGGACGTACTTGAATTTCTAAACGACACTTGGACCGCCTATAAACTCCGCAATAAACACGATCGTTTTATCGATGACTAATTATTGTATTAATCGATGTTCACGAAAACACCTGCCGTGTGTATTCTTCAACGATCGTTTTCGTTTAAACTGCCAATATTGCCGATCGGGAGATAAGATTAGAGAGTTTTGTTAGTATTTTTGCTAGCTTTTAACTTAAATAAAGTTAAAAAAAGTTATAAAAAACGTTTTTTTTTAATTTACTTGGTTTCAAGTTAATTTGGATAAATTTTGTCTATGTTTAAAGTTCCAAAATTAAGAAGTTTCGATTTTAATAGATGAGACATGTGATCGATTCGCGAGCGTTATAATTTCTTGATTTTGATAACGGATTGGATATCAGTGACATGAAAATTTATACGATCAAATACGATCCACGCAGGCTGGATAGTGACAAAGTGCAAGTACGTGACACAGTTCCGAATTAAAGTCGACAAAATCAGATAATTCTTTGATACGTCGTTGAGATATTATAGATACAAACGATTTGCATTTTTAAATGCAAACTCGATGATCTTATTGGCTATCAAGAATATATTCTATATATTATTTATACATGATGTACTATGTGTATTATATAAATACACATTATATAAATACACAATAGAAATTCTATTTTCCCTATTCATAGATCGACTTCAAATTTGTCGAAACGATAAGAGAAATTGGTACCCGGAAAATGATTTGATAGATTACGATACACTGTATAAATATTCGGAGTATATCCGAGCAATCTATTCGAGGATAGTGTACAAAGCTAACTAAAAGTTCTATTTCAGTTTACCTGATATGTCCAATACGTCATTTAAAGATCGAGGAATTTAAAGTGGCGTCTGTCGCCACGGTATTCGATGCTTCTCAGACAACCGCATGAATCGTTAACATAATTCGCGCGAATCATTTATCTGTTAGCTGGCTGTTGTTGCCACATTCATGCTGTTGCCGTACAAAAAGGTCGAAAAACTTTATTGGGGCATAAATTTGCCCGGGCGGACATGATAACTTTAAAATATTACGGAAATGAAAAGCTTTCGCCGACGCGTGCAATGTTTGCCTCCTTTTCCGCGAAAGATAATGCAACTACAGGCCGGATTTACGGGACGTTGTTTTGTAAGTGGACCTTTCTCGTCGGCGAAAGATACCGTGAATTTAAAGCTGGCTAAGCTACTTTTTCTCACTTGTTCGCGGCGAAACGCACCCGACGAATTTTCTCACGAATACATCAAGACATACTTCAATGCGTTGAGCGTACTTCGGTTCATTTTGGTTTGGTTTAAACTCACTATAAAATTCAATATGTGAGTATTGTACGTCATCGACGATGCAACAATAATAATTAACATGTTAATATCCGACAAATGTATATATCATTAAGAATATAAAGATATTCAATAAACACATCTTAGATTGCATTATTTTGCTGTTAAAAACTAAGAGATCTAACGGTACTAGAATTACTTCATCACAATAAGTCGTATGTAATGATCTTTGCTCGCTCTGAATAATATTGTCTTTGGTCTAAATTGGACTGTAAACTTTCGAGAAATGTCGAACACGAGAGCACTCGAGTCTCCACGAGTCCTGCGCACTCGAAGTCAAAGAAACCCATCGTCTCGGGATTTTCGCGCATGAACGAAACAATATTTTCATAAGACGCCGGACTTAAGAATCGACATTTCCGCCTCGACGATTTTCCGCATGCACAGATAGACCCTCTGCCGGACGTGATTGGCTTCTGATGGAATTACGAAGGGTGGACACACGGGACTGCTACCCCAATCCTATATGTGTGTGTGTGTTTGTGTCTAACAATATCTTTTTAAAAACCAAAAATATATCGTTGAAACGATTGCTGATCTTCAAATATGATGCAACTGCGAATCACGGATAAGATCTTATTGTTTCTCGTTTGCAATTTGTCTCTTCATACTATTATTTTTTTATTGCTCTTTTTGTTACTATTTTCATCATGTACCAATATTTTCAAATATTTTTTGTTTAAAATATTATCTTCTAAAATAAATTTTTTTTTAAATTTTTAAAATTTTTAAAATTTTTTTTTAACATGTGAGTGTATGTATTTGAAGCATAATTTTATGTATTTGGTATTATGTGGTACAGATTCGTTTATTGTTGCATATGTTATATGTGTGTTATATGTATAGAATATCTTTGTAATTTCGATGAATATCTTTTGAATTTACGCATTACTACGCGGATTTATTTTTTTTTTTTTGAACATTTATGTAGTAGAACGAGGGGGAAGGTACAAAGGGAAGGAACGATGCGGGTTCGAAGGACGAAGCAGTTGAAGTGGGACGAGGTACAGGACACTGTATGCCCGTCACGTCGAAATTTCGCCCACGTACCACTTTCCCGAAGTCTGCAACCGGGAAAAGGGAGAATGGCAGGGAAGAGCAGAACTGTCGAAGTTCGGTTTTATAAGGAGAGTCGCGTCTTAGGTTGCGACGGGATAAGGGGGAGCAGATGCCTCTTGAATATCTGTATTTCACGATGCAGATGGAAAAATATTCACAGGTGCATCTAGGGCGACGCGGAGGAGAGATGGTTTCATTTACATTATGCACTCTTTCCTTTTTGTTATCTCCGTTTGTGCTTCAACGACTGTTCTCCTTTTATTCCTTTTTCTTTCTCTCTTTATTTCTATTTTGCTTTGTTTATCTTATTTCTTCGTTCGTCTAGTCTCCTGTGCGTGTAACAGTTTTCTTTTGTCATAATAATTGGATGAAATAGCATGGCGTGAATAGGGACTAGACGAGCACGCTGTTCTCCAAATTTGCTGTTCTCCAATATTTAATGCAAAGGGAAGTGAAAACTCGGGATCGTGTAAATTAACGGGACGAAGTAAAAAGAATTAAAACGAGGCCGGATGGAAAAGCTCAGTCTTTCATCATAAACAACGTTAAGTGCTCGGTAATGGACTAATTAAATGTTAAATAGATCGATAATCAAAAAATGACGAAATATACAAATGACTCCCCAGCTCTTTGGGTATCGTAATGTTATTGGCATAATTACCGCATGAGCGGCAAGTGGCAAGCGATTTTATGACAAATTTATTGGAATCGTATAATGATCGGATTATAATTAGCAGTTTCGATGAAAACGGCTTTTCAGCGGATTGAGCAGCCTGCGGGCATCACGTTAATAAAAATCAATAATCCAGTATACAGGGATACAGTACTCCAGGGATACAGTATAATCAGTAGGGCACACAGTTTCCATTTCATCACATATAAATATAAACTTTTATTGTACATCTCGTTATATCGATTTTTACAGTTTGTATACTTTGGCTTAAAATATTAACTCGACGATTCAACTTTTTATCATTTTGTACGATTTATGACTATATTGTACAATTTTGATTGAACCGTATCTATCTTCCTGTATTAGAGATTCAGAAAGAATCATTCTGGATGAATTGCAAAATTTAGTATATTGACTTTTTCTGTTCTTCTTAATATCACGTTTATATACTGAAATTCTAGGTTACTCCGATTTACTGCAGAAACAGTAATTTATGCAGACATTCGTATTAAACAGGTTCCAGGCGACGTGATTATTTGTCGAATATGCGACGAATGCAAATATGCTTCATTTATGTGTCGAGTTTTACTGCATTGTCATGTACAATTAAAACGTCGTTAACATATATTCATTCATATGTCATTGGTTATATCGTATTGTTTTTTAACATATCGCCTGAAACTACTTAGAGACTTTTTTTCAAACAATTTGTATCCTTAATTTTTAAATTTGATAATTTTAGTATATAAATCTGTACATAAGTAGTACATAAAAATCTATCATAAAATTGACTAAATACCATCTCGTAAATATTAAGTCATTCAGCAACGCATTTATTTTACGTAACATTTATATATTTCAAATGCACCTGATACACCGATGTAATTGCAAAGCCGAGTAGAGCCAGAAACCATGTGAATAACTTTAGTCTCGATAACCCCGTTACCTAACCGGCCGATTCCATTATGCCGAGAATTACTATTATTCGCACCATTGTTGCCACAGTGACCGGATGGCCGACAGTTTCACGAGGGAGCGAAACGACATGCCTCGTTTGTCTCGAAAATACACGTCGTTTGGTCACGTAATTCGTCCTTTTGACGTAGCTTGTCACGCGATCCGACCGCATGAGCGTGCGTTTCACACCGAAATCCAGGCGAAATATTATTCGCCACCGTAATAATTTCACTTTGCAATGATATTACACATGACGGGCATGGTGGCCGTCGCTTCGTGATAATGACAGGCCGTTTTTGAATGTCGTATTGCCAAAAGACTTGAAAACTTGCTGAATTTGGCATCTTAATTGAATGATCTTCACTTTTACCATTCCGACATCAGGCGATTGAAAAAAAGAAACAGAGAAAGAGAAAGAGAGAGAGGGAGTGGGAGAAAATTGTGTATAAATCAGAAAAACACGATATAAGCAACGATATTTATAATATATTTATAATATATTAATATATTTATAATATATTTAGACATTTTTACTTGGATAATTGAAATCTGATAATGTGTTGTTAATTGCTAAAGTTTAATTGTTAAAGAGAAGCTTTATAGCTATTTAATATTATTATTCATTAATACAATAGCAAGTCTTGTATTGGCAAGAATTAATTATTCGCAGTGTATGGTGAAGATGGCACTTGTCGTGTATTACTCTTGGCATAGATAATTGCGATTCGCAATTAACGTCGTAGCCAAACTTGTTTAGAATGGATTATGATTAACGGGCCGCGTCAACATTCACAAAATCGGTCGATGTCTTTCGCGAAACTCGTACGAAAGTTCTCTCTGCAAGCTTAAACACTGGCAAGTTGAGCAGAAGAGAAGGGACATTACTCTCCGGCTGTGATGTTATATGTCTCTGGACGACTGTCAAATGCATAATGCGCTTACAAGTGCACACCCGGTGCGGCTGTTAATGCATTGCACTTCAGAATGAAGTATAGTTCTTGTCTAATTTAATACAAATGTCACATTCCTTGTCTTTAATACGATTAATTGATATCTGCTGTTCTACCTATATTTCTACCTATATTTCTCTCTTTAAGTTGTCTGTATATATACTGAAAGTATACATTATATTAATATAGCAATTTTTGAATACTTTTTATATTTGGAATATACTATTTTAAAATCTGATTTTCATATAATTAATTGACTTGTGGAAACACATTATGCACAATATAAAAAAAAATTATTTGGAATAAGCTTTATGAGAAAAAGATTGTTATTTCAACATTTTATCAAAAATTGAACTTACGTGTTCAGTTAATATATGAAAAAAATAAATATTATATGAAAAGAGGAATGTCAGGAAGAGAAATGCTGTATAGCAAAATGGGAGATACACCAATATGGTTGACAACGTAACCCTCTGTGAGATATCGTAGAGACAATTCAGATAGACAGATACTCGTGATCATGGTTTCTTTTGATCGTAGTCGATGTTTACTCCATTTATTGGACGGATGAGATCGTAAAGCCGAGTCGAGTGGAAACACTGAAACAGTCGGTAGCCAAAAATCGCTCCATATTTGTTTGGATTATTGTAGAATGTGAAAGACAAATGTCGATTTATGTGAAACACAGTTTCTTTGGATTTTTATGAAGTGCCGCGTGAAAATAATACTCCGTAATTTGTCATTTGATATTGCGTCATAATTAATTATGCATAATTATATATAATTATACATAATTTTGTATAATTTTTGTTCAAAATTAAGTCCCTTATATGATGCGTATGGTATATATGATGCGTATAGTATCTTTTTGATATCACAATTGTGTACCATCAAAGAAAGTATACCGCCAAAGGAAATCTAGTCGGATATGAAATTATGAACATTCTTTTTGAGATACTGTCTAGCCACGCAATTACATCCATTTATCAGATGCATCCTGCCAATTTTGGCTGCTGTCCATTTATAAGTCCATTAAACTTATTGCCATTGCCAATTTTAATTTCTTTCCTATTTTAGTCTTTATCGAACTGTCATCGTCTAAAACGGAAGTACTGACTTTATTAAAATTTATTCTTTATTAAATAATTAATCGAAACAAATGTGCTATTATTATTTAAAAAACAGATAGAGTCTAAAATATTGATAATTTTATAATTGTGATTGAATTTCATTTAAATTTACGTAATCATTTCCTTTTCAGAGATTTTTATTTTTCTTAAATAACTTCAATATTTTTTTATGATGAAATATAATATAGAATTAAAGTCATTTTTGTTATTATAATTGGCAAATCAATTAGAGAGGCGTGAAAATTTATTTCGTTAAAGACTTCACGGCAAGTGCAAATGGACTTCGCACAATCGATCTGGAGAGTATCACCTTCCAATTGTATTCAGAATTATCGCGCGTACATTTATATATTCAAATTGAATATTGATCTGAGTCTTAATTAACACGACACATTGGTTTCAAACGCAATTATCGATGTTGAGTCTTCGAATTCTTAAACGAATGTCGAGTTAACCGCAGAAAAAATTCACGAATGTCGCGGGTTTTCCAACATTGATTCGTGAGTACAATCAACGTCATGTAACCATTAAAAAATTTAAAGTATTCTGAAAATATATTTCTTTCTTATATATTTAAAGATATGCATATTAGATGTTACGAAAAATGTATTCAAAATACAAAATACTACCATAAAAGTAATAAAAGTAATACTATATTATTTGTATTGTATATTTGGATTTATGTTAAATATATGTAAATGTTATTCAACTTTGCTAATACTGTAATTACGGTGGAAAAGTAATGTTTCTCAAACAGGATAAATTAAATTCGAAGCGTAGCGAATTTGGACAAATCAGTTTGCAATAATGGTCGTATTTCTGTCGTTTACTTATCGCGAAGATGATATATCGCTACAGTGATTTAATTGATGAATCAGTTATATCGAAGGTTGTCTCGTTTAGATCGGACGTGAAATTAATTACTGATTCGAAAACGTTCGTCAGCAATGTTGATTATCATTAATGCAGAGTAGGTTTGATTTCTAAAATGACAGATAACATGACAAGATGTAGTAGCACTCTTACTAATTCTCTTCATTAAAGAAGAGGAATAAAAAAATGCTGCTTCAATATTAAGTATTGATACATTTTGAATTTTCTAAAGTATAACCGATTTAAAATAAAAGGGGATTTTGGGAAATTAGACTTCGCGCGTTTATATCTATTTATAAACTCTATTTATTTTAATTCTTAATTTTTACTTCAATTATGTGATATTTGAATAGAATTTCTATTAAATATTTAGTGTAAAAAATTGAAAAGTTAACAAAAAAGTTAGTTGCATACAAAAATTTTTTATAAAAGAGCATCGATATTAAATTTGTCAAAAACTCTGCAAAAAAATACGTAATATTAAACAATTGTCGGCGAAGTTTCTATGCAATTGTTCCTTCGAGGCTGGACAGAAAATAAGGATTAGAAAATATCTCCAGGTGTTCGGAATTACATTTCCCCTATAACGACTTATCCCTCGCGTATAATGCCAAAGGGAATAGAATTTTCTCTGTAATATATTACGAATATGGTCGCCTATATAAGAAACCATGTTATCATACTGTCATCGCATCGTAGTAATATAGCACATTTCATTCAATAGGAGTTGAATTCAATTTTGCATTTTATTCCCAATGATTCTAATGATTAATTTATATCGATTAAACAAAACCAATAATTGTTAAACAGTGATTGGCACTCATGTTTCAATGACTGGTCATAATGATTAGCACTTATTAGAAATATGTTTAAAAAAGGACTAAATAAGTAAAAATAAATAAATAAAGAATTATGTCACAATTTAAAAATAGTTAATGACCGAAGCTCAATATTTAACTGCGTTGCTATAAACGATTTATTAAATAAATATTACACTTCTTCTTCACTCACTTTCTTCTTTATTATCAACAGTTGCACATTCAAATAGTCTATTTGCGTTTAAAGTCTTAGTCTATTTTGCGTTTAAAAGTGCTGATAAGTTAATCATCCTTGTCAATCACTGCAGCTCTTCTCCTATTTGCTGGTAGTTGCTTTTCTTGAAGTTATTGAGAGAGACGATCGAACGTGATCCAACCTGAGCGCCGTGAATTGCATTGACATTGTTACGTGCAAAAGTTGAAGCTGCTTATTTATTGCTGGCTCATAACGCACATATCCCCGATACAATCTCGGAGCAAACGGGGAGAAAAAGCTGCATGTGCCCGATACAGTTACGTAGAAGAAGGCTTTACGTGCTTACGGCGCGTTAAACTTTCAATAGTTCGACTACTTTTACCATTGAGAAAGGTGCATCCAGCTTCCGCAGCGAAAGACGAGGAAATTTGCTAGCTTTACGCGCCTCACTGGTCACTTAAGCGGAAGATATCTACCACGGAATTTTCGTTTTGAATAGCAACTCCTTCAACTTTCGACTTTAACTGGCTTCTACATAGGCAATAAGATCGTAAAGCGAAACAGGGGTTGTTTTACGACACTTTTCGAAAGAAGTCAAGAAAAGTTGTACATGTGATTTCGTGCGTTGTTTATTAAAAATTGTTGGTTTAATCATAAAATTTACAAACATACGCGGCCAGGAAAGACAAATAGGTATGTCGAAACTATGTCAAATGAAAACAAAAACCTACTTGAACATTTAGTATTAAAGCGTCGAATATATCGATATATTAATTAGGACATTTAAATATTTGCTCTGTTAACAAACCAAGTCGCGTTCGTGCCGTTTATAGTTTGCTTGGGTATAATCGTCACATCACGTATTTCGGGCGAGCTAATCATGGATTTTTTAATAAGCTCTCGGCAAATATGCGTGGCGCAGAATGATTGGTTCTTGAAGTGTAATCCACTTCAGAGGCAGACGTCACGATTCATTTGAAATATCAACCGCGAGTTTCCATTATGAAATCGTTTACTCTTGCATAGGAGTTGGTTAACGATACAAACAGGCCGGGTAGGTATTCTGAACGAATCAAATGTAAATCGTTCTTATGCATATATTCGTCTTTACTCGCTTCATAATCCATCAGATTTAATTTACTATTACCAGCTGGAGCGAAGCGGTGGGTATACGATACACGTTATTTCCATCTGAGATTGTACATCTGTGCGTTAAGAATATAATGTGAACATGGGTAATATATAATAATAATTCACATATGCACGCGAATATATTTTTAAATAATTTAATTTTTGCAATTAAATTTTTTCTCACCGGCGCGACACATTTGAATAACTTTTACCGACGGATAAGTTACATCAAGTGTTTTAAAGATCTCCTGGCGTGGCTTTGAAGATGACTTTATTGATCGAACGCGTAGATAGGGGGTTGTTACATCCACATGTGATAGGGCTTAGATTCTAATACCTAATGCGAGATATGAGTCGGACGCCCAATATACGACGTAACATTCAAGGATTTTGTGATATCAACTTGAGCCTTTTTCGAATACACAAACATTCTGAATGCCTTCTTCCTCTTCTCGTCCGGCGGTTCCTGCCTGCTTTGGGGGCGGAATATAGGGTCTTTGAAAACGGGGTCAAAGATAAAGTTCTGTCGGTGCTCCTGAAATATTTTCACCGTCGATTACATTCAAAAAGACGATGGATGTTTATAGACGTGACGTTTCGCAAAACGGTGTGCGTGTAGCGATTTCTCATATTTCAGTTTCCCGCGCGATAGCGTTTGCTGCTTTTGCGTAATCATATATGTGTTGAAAGACGATGTATGTGATATGACAGTGTGAAAAATATTCATTTTATTTTTTTCATAGGAAACGATGATGTCGTTCGATACTGGATTGTTGATAAATATATTTTAACAACGTTATATTTTCAGAAATTTTATAATAATTTCATTTATTCATAATCATCATGCTATGATATATCAATATTATAACTATTACAGATAATATCTAATAATTTTATTCATGAAACTGGATTTTGAAAGATGGAACATTTGATTATGAGTTTCCAATAATCTGAAACATATGAATTACCAAATTGATCGGAAAATTGCGTAATTTTAGTTCCTGATTATACGTATTAGATTTTCAATAATGACAGTATTGCGTGTTATATAAATACAGTGAATAATCGCACAGGCATGACACATGGAACATATCGAAAATCCGCTTAAAATGTACACGTCATTGAATCAATTCAGAGTGAAAATGACAGAAATTATAGTTGTTTTTTTTTATTAGTTTAATAAAATCGACTTTAAAAGTTTTTTTCAAAATCTTTCCGGTGGCGTTTTAAGTGGTCATTAATGAAGAATTAATCCTTTTAGCAAAGTAAAAAATATTACATCCAATATGGTGTGTTTTCCTGAGTCTAAGCTGTTTAGAAGGAAGAGAGTCAGTTTAAAGATTATCGTCTGCTATAAATTTTTTCTATGGAAAAAAGTTAAGAGGATACTGTTCATAAGAAAAACATCTAAACTCTTTTAAAGCAGCTCAGTTTTATTTCAGTTTATTTTATGACTAAAAATGAAAGCGGAAGCTCATAAAATCGATTTATTCTTAACATTTTGATTCTTTACGCAAGATATTGAGGAAGCTAAACAATTTCTCTTCTCTCTCTCTCTCTCTTTTTCTCTTGATTCTAAATACAACGCGTTTACACTTTACATTTCTACTTTAAAAATCAGATCGGATTTGAAATCATTATTTACTACTGTATAGCAAATTGTTTCGCTATTCTGTTTAGATTTATGACTGGTGGTAAATCGCGAAAAAGGATTAAATTTAAAACCCACAGTGCAAATGTTTCCTCCGTCTTGACGGATGAAAAAAGCACATAGCGAGGAAACTGTAAAGGAGTGAATTTGCAGCAGTAAAATAAACGGCCATTAGAAGGGAATTTACCATGAACAACAGATTTCTAGTGTAACTTGGTAGCCCGAAGACGACAACATTATCTCGAATCAATTTACGAGCTGTCGCCGTTATCCCTCGGCCCAGATAAGATCCCGCCGCTGAGAGTGTATACTAATAATACATCCGTCGGTGTCATTAGTCCCCGGTAACCGTGGTAATTATGGGTAAGTCTCCTATTTCCGGGAAATATCGGAGTGTAACGTCCACAGAGATGTGATAACGCGAACCTATATCTAAGCCTATTGATTATTGACGCAACAATATACAATATATTGTTGCAAACAATATACAATATATTGTTTTAGTATTGCAGACAAAATAAAAAAGAAAAATATAAAAAAAGTAATATTAATTATAATTGTTACGTACTTATTAAAAAAGATTTCCTTTTTTTTTAACAAAGATAAAGACATTTATGTAACTTTTAAAAATAAAAAGATGACTTTTAAAAGAGTTTTTTCTATTAATCAATATATAATTTATTGAAGTTATCGTTTTTTTGCTATGTTACGGTTGATTTTCTGCGCTGTAATAATGTAATTCTATTATTTTTACGTTAGTTGTATAAAAAGTATGATGTAAATGGGTAAAAATAATTTATATTTTTATGATTTTTTTAAAAGTTGGAGTTAATAACACAACGCAGTTATTATCGCTTCGGTGATTTCTGTAAGCTTATCATATTAAATTAATCTTAAATGCATATTCATACTATATGGTGAACTTGCTATTTGGGTCAAAATGAGAGTTTTTTATACATCGATCGATGTACTTTAATATACTTGCATATCGATCAAATATACGAATTTAAGTTAAGATGTTCCATCTTTTGAGGATAAATCAATTTATGCAATATTTCTGCTCTTTTTTTTTCCTTAAAAGTGCAAAGCTTTTTTTTATTCTAATTGTCCTATCAGCATTCAGCAAAGATCATTTTTATACATCGAAATGCGTATGATTTTTTACAAAAAAATTCAAGGACATAATGCATCGTTTACTCGCAAGAACGTCGCGAAAGGTTCTGCCGAGGAAAAGTAAAATAATGTTTGGCGACATTTAATCTGTGTCGCGCGCCCAATGGCGGAGTCATAGTAATTACTTTCTTCCGCGCAGGAGAGTTACGGTATTTACATAGTAATTGCTGCCGCGAAAATCACGCGAGAATGTGGCAGCTGACGCGTCGTGAACTCGCACTCGCAATGCACTACCGTTGGTGGTGGATCGTGACGGGATCATCGGCCCGGCTATTTTGCAACGACCGTGACGCGAAAGCCGCGGTCGTCGTGTAAACAAACGAAACTGCCGGGCCGAATTAATTGAAACTCCGTCGAGATGTGTGCGCGCACGTACGGGTATTCGTTCAGTCACTCTCTGGAATTTTCACGCGTCGCATCGCCTGAAAACACTCAACTCGGAGTCTTGTCACCATTCCATCGTTATTAATAACTTTTTCTTTCTCTTTCGCGTAATTTTTTAATCGAGTGGAACGCTAGAAAGTTAAATAAAAGGAGATAATAAAACTAATTTGAAAATTAATTGGATAATGATAATTCGTAATTCTTCATCATAAGCTTGAATAAAACAAAGCTAATTACAATAATATGAAACACGTCATCTATTCAAGATCAAAGCGAGTATATACTGCTCTCAAATTCAATGTAGTTGAGGTATCTCACTTCGAGAATGGTTGTAAATTTAACGAAATATCGGCGACAGCCGATGTGACGAGACCATCGGCTGCGGCCATCGACGGCAACACGAATGCCACAGTCACCGTGTAAATAGACGAAATTGTGCGCCAGAATTAATTGAAACTCCGAATGAAATGTGTATGCGTGTATACGATTTGGTGGACTCATGTGCATGAGTAGATTTCGTCTTTTCGCCTGTTTTTTCTTTTGAAACAGTGAGAAAGATTACACATGACGTACAATCAAACAGAGATCTCTGTATTGAAGAATGTGACTTCTGTGTTTCGTTACGTAAAAATTTTATCTAGCCTTAAACAGGTTTGATTTTCACAGAATTTTATACAAAGAAAATTACAAAAATATTGTAAATCATACGTTAAAAAATATATAATTAATTTAAGGATAAATTTATCAAAGAATTCGTAGATGTGTGAAGGACGTGGGATGTTCTGCGCAATACAGTCAAACTTTGTTAATTTATTCTTAAGGGAATAAAAAATAATTCAGGTTATCGAGTGTTTCGAGTTATAGAGGTGAAACTAAGACAGTTGGTACGTTTGGAAAATGCTTCGAGTTAATTTCCTATTTTTCTTCGACTTATACAGATTTCTTTCGAAAAAGAGGTTTCCTTCGATTTACAGAGGTTTTCTTTAGGGAATGAATAAAAATTCAAATTGTAGACATTTTCGAGTCAATGAGGTTTGAGTTAGGAAGTTTGGCTTTTACTTCAATCTTCTTTATTTCTTTTTCTTTACGTATTATACAGAATTTGTGAATAAATTTATTAATTTTTGAATTGATTAAATGTCTCCGTAACAAACAGTGATTTTATTTATTAATGTATTTCTATTTACGGAGATTATCTCTTTTTTGTCTGTTACAAGAAACTTCTTATCATGGATGCCATTTCTTCGATACGTTAAGATTACGACTAAGAAAATTTCTTCCGTGATAGCGATCGACGAAGATTATCCTTAACAAGCTGTCCGTGAATGTTGAGATGCATTCCTTTTTTAGCGCGAATGTTGTCGGTGATATTACGACCCTCTTGTTTGTACAGGTTTTTTAAGACAGAGGACTGTTCTAAGGAAACACTGAATTCTAATAGTAGTATCTTCTCATGATGTGAAAATTGTGATTCTTAGTTTTAAGGAGAAAGACGAATATAGAATAAAATCTATCACAAAAAATCTTTTGTTAAAAGTTTTTACTATAAATTTTTGTATTTAATACTATCTTAATATTATTTATATATTGTGTGTATACAGTACCGGCCAAAATTATATCACCTTTTTTTTTTCAAAGAACTTTTGTCAACATCGAATGCGCTAAAAATTTTACAGTAGACACCTGGAAGGAGGTACACCTTGTACATGAAGTATAATGAGATTTGACAAAATACACCATGATTTTCGAATTTTTTATTAATTTTCCCCAAAATCGCATCTTTGTGCTTTCTTTGTTTTTCGTGTCGCAGTAATTTTTTTTACAGTTATAACTAGTTGTTCATTTTCAAAATATTTATTATTATAATAATGGTTCAAAGTTTATTATTAAATTTAATATATTTTGGAAATTTCAAATAAAATTAATTTTTCACAAGTTATTGTTTTCATTATTTGATGAAAAGTTATTTCTTCAATCAACTATACTTACCATCAAAACATGTTATAATTTGATAAAGATGTACTTTAAATCGTGCACTTTAAAATAAATCCGTGCACTTTAAAATAAGTTATACTCAAAAACCTAAAGGTGATATAATTTAGGCCGGTACTGTATATATCTGCTAACGTGATCTCTTGGTAATTCAATTTTAGATTAGAAACTTCGAGTCGCCTCTTGGTAATTAAATCTTGAATTAGGACTTTCGATTTATTAAGATAATTATTATATTGTTGGTAATTATTATATTTAGTTATCTTTAGTCGTTTCATGTAATAGTTTCGTGAGATAATACACTTGTGCACATCTAAATTTTAAGGATCACTGACTTTTTGCTTCATATTCTGCAATTAACGTGCTGCAATGAACAAATTCCGTTTAAATTTTGTACAAAATTAATTAAGTCGCTTGCTAAGTTTAATAAATTTCATCATACAAAATGTCAAGATTGGCGAAAATGTCTGGAACGTTGCAAGTGAAATATATATGAGATCAGATTATCGCTGTCTATTCTAAACTCTTCGTGAACTCCACTCTGCGAACGATAATCTTGATCTACCTTAAGTATTTAAACTTTTCGTAAAACTCTCGGCGAGTGAAGTCTGCTTTCCTAGATTTTTACAGTGTTCGAACATTTCCGAAATTTTTACGATCCCGAACAATGAGATTCTCCCGTTGGACTTTCCTAGATATTCAAATATCAAGAATCATAGCGTCGCGATGGAATGGTCCGCAACAGTTTTTTGTGACTGTCGGGAGTATCCGTATCCATCCAATCCTATCCGGCGTCCTTTCAATCCTTTCGTTTCTCTGTATCTGCGGTAATTCCAATTCAACGTCGTCGAATCGAGAGACTCGATCGAAGTTACTCCGAAATGTGTCGTACGCTCCTCTCTTTCTCTCTCTTTTTTTATACATACATAAATGTGTGTTGTGTGTGTGTGTGTGTGTGTGTATTGTATATAGCTCGAATCGTATGAGACTATGCACACGATGTACGATCAAATCTGGTCTTATGAAAATGAATGCCATCCCGAAACGAGAACTGTATTTATCGTAATCAGTCAAGGAAACAGTCGTCTTTTTTTATCTCTCGCCATTGCAAAGTGAATGATTAATGTTTTCATCGAATCGCGTCGCAAAATTATATATGCTTGCTTGTTAAAACATTTTTTACGAAGATATTACAAAGAATATTTTATCGTTGATGTGAGTTTTTATATAAAGATATTTTTATAATTTTTTTTATTTATCTTTGAATAGGAAAGTATATTCCGAATGATTAAATGGATAATTTCGATTAAAAAGACATTTAAAAGAGAAAACACCACGCTTATTGAATCCATATTGTGTGTATTGCACATATCGTTTTTTCCTCTTCAGCTGAAAGTTACATCCTATCCGTCCGTATTAAACTAAGGTGAAATGCACTTCCGTTATCCCTTTACATCCACCCATCTGTACCCTGCAGGAAAAGAATGCGTTCGTAGGATACGAGGATCTGTCCATTAGTGCGCACCTTGTACGGCGGACGTACGGTAAAATTGACTGTTGATTCGAGCGGAAAAGCATCTATCACATTCAAACGGATTTCCTCTTCCCACCCTGTTTCGTCTCTCGATTTTATTGAAATCTGGCCGGAGGTGACATTGTGAAAGGTCGAATTTTATGGTACACTTTAAATTATATTTCGTAAATCGGAAATGTGCGACCTTTGCGATTTGTGCAATCAAGTTTTACCGAAAGGAACATTGGATAGGTGGTTTAGCCTCACCGTCTATTGAATAAAGAGCTTATAAAAATATTTGTATCTAACACAAAAAACGAATATTTGCATTTATTTTTCTTCCATTGATGATGTCGTCTAGTAACTATTTTTTTTCACTATCAGAGATTTGTTTGAAACTATATTCAAACATTTTTTTGTATATGTGCTTTTTAATGTTATCTATATTTAGTTTTGTAACTTTTTTACGTTACATGTAGTAAAATAATAAAAGCGTGTAGTAAAATTAAAATAATTGCTATGTGTGTCGATTGATTTGTCGTTACAGTATTAAATAGTTATATATTTATTACAATCTTGAAATTTAAAAGTGTAATTAATCAAATATATAGATTATAAAATGATGAGAGCAAAATTAAATGACAAATGGTCTTCTTTAATATCGTTAATATTTTTAATTTAAAGATAAAGTTCCCCCTTTTCTTTCTACATGTCAAAATTTTTTTCTATCAATAATATGCAACTTAAAAAAATATTCTAATAAATGTACATAGTAATGGTAACAGTTTATTCGTAATATTATATTCGTAATATTATTCACCTTTTCGTGACCGAAAATTGGTCTCTAAAAATATTCGCATTTATACACAAACTAAATTTATCTCCGGTACTCACTGGCATAATGCTAATTTTTTAAGCAAGCATGCGCAACTTAAATAAAAATAGCACATTAAATAGAACAACATAATTAGAAGACGTCTTAAATAGTATTCGTGATAAAATTATTGTATCTTTTTTTAAGTGAAACAGTGCAGTAAAATATTTTGAATTTTTTATACATAAAAGAGCATTCATGTTTTATTATCCGATGATGAATATCATTCGTAATGCATCCACGTGTAAATACGTGCATTGTGATGAAAGTTTAAACCGCTACAAGAGTTTAAAAAATTCTGAATTTCTGAATATATTTGTCTTCTCATAATTTCAATTGCTCATCGATGTATAGATCTAAATAGGTGAAATCATCCTTCAAGCCTGCGGCTCTCTATTCGGACATCAAATTTCAAAAGCGCGTTTGATGCGCACCGTGGCGCGTCAGTTCGATTATGACTGTTCGTAACGTGTATATCCGTGCTTATATTGTGTGTACACTTTCGATCAAAAGCATGAAACGTTTCTAATAATCTAGGAGATAAATTCAAACAAACTAATTAAAAATGGAAAAACTGAAGGATATGATTTATTTATATGAAAATTTTATTACGTAATGTTTTTTTTTCTGAAATATGATTATTCGTAAGAAGTATTCGTAAAGAAAGTAAAAAAGAAAGAGTTTGTGATAAAGGAATATGGTAACTGTGTTGTGTGGACTTTTATTTCAAAAGTCATAAAGAAACGTGTTAATTTTTACTATGAAATAAAAACACAAGTTTTGATCTTAATGTAAAAAAATCAAACATCTTATATTTCATAAAATAAGAATATAATATTTTCATATTATAACTTCATATTTCTTTTCTTAATGGGCTTTTTATATTGTACTTTTTCAATTGTAAAAGTACGTGAAAACGCTGATTGCTTTGATTCATCTTGGTCTGTTGATGATGAGAGATGATTCATGCTTTTGACTAACGCTAACGTATGGAAGTCACGAGTTTACCAGTCATGTTCTACCATTTGCCGGTTTTTGGAAATTTTTCGTCCGTGCTCCGAATATATAGAGATGATAGGGACTCCGTCGCTTCTGAAAAAGAGAGCTGAGCGAAGAGGAGATGCATGCGTGCATGCGTATGAGTTAACGAAACGGCAATAAAACGAAGCGGTCTTGTGTTTAAAATGTGAGCGTTCCGGAACGTAAATCGCTATATCGAGCATCGTTTTACGTGTAATGAAATGCGTATGGCGAACAACGAATTGCAAATTTGCAGATATTACCTTTCGCGATTTGTGAAAACAAATCGTTATTTGTCTCTACAATAGTTTTCTGCTCCTTCGATTTGGATCGTTCACGTATGCGAAAAGTAAATAGTGCTGGCTATTCGAGTTTGTAATAAAATAACAGTTGGATTGTTTCGTTGAACACCGCAAACATTCTGTGTTGTTCAGTCGATCGGTATTATGGTATAATCTGCTCTAGTCATCAGAAAACCATGCTTTTGAGGTGATATATTTTCGAATATGATTTATTGGGTCCTGTGACGATTTTTTTGTAAAAATTTGTAATTTAATCGAAATAAGTTTATAATGTAAAATCTATTTTATTTTATTAGTTCTTTTTTGGAAAATGTATTTTTACGAATTATTTTTGTTCATTCTAAAATTTAATTACAAAAGAATTACACAGTGATATAACGAAGCAACATGGCTTTTAACTACGAATTGTATAGCTTAATACCATTAATACCATTTATAAGTGCTGGCAGCGTTCAGCGTAATAAATTTAGAACGAATATTGTTAGTATATATAAAAAAGACTCTGATTTACATATTATACACATATAAAATATTGCATGGTATAAAAACAAATCTACATGAATAAGAAATAATATTTAAAAAAAGTCAATCTCATTTAAGAAATCCTTTATAAATAAGAGACTACGTGACGATTATTTCGTAGATGGATGTCATTTGAAAATTTGCTCTTTGCTCTTGTACATTGTTTTTAACAATCCGGCATAAATGCACAAGTGCAACTAGCAATCTCGTGATGCGATTTTTTTCTTTCAGGCATTGAAAATAACTCGTATTATTCACATTGGCACGTGCTCGCTTTTTCAGTCACGCGCGTTACGGATGAGACGAAAGTGACGCACCGGCACAAAGCATTGTGAGGGTTGTGTCCCCCAGAAGGGATCACGATTACGCATTCACCCTCTTTGGGCGAACCAACGACGTCGCGTATGCGCCCCTCGATATGATGTTCTCTGTTTCTGCCAGCCGGTGCCTTCCTAAGCTACCCCTTTCATTCGCCTTACACTTACAAGATGTGTGGTTGGGACGCGCGGAGGAACGCTACGATATTACTCCAGATTAATCACGCCCGCATTGTCGTCATTCCTGCTGTCGTTGTCGGCGTGATAGTTTTACCGCGATTTGTATCTGTGGAGTTAGCTAACTGCTTGCTGACGACATTCGCGAGAACACGTCGCGAACAGATGGGATAAGATTATTGCATCATACGCAATTTTTCCGCGAGCACGAGTACTCTACCTTGCGCGTCAACAAAGTTCTATCGAGTTAACGGTATCGTTAATCTTTCTTGTAACTTGCCCGACGATGGCAACGATTCTGTGGATAAGTTTAGTTCTTTCGTTTGATAGGATCAGCATTTTAAAGTCTATACTATTCCTAGCAATAGAGGTTATAAATTGCGAAACATTAGAGTAATTTGGTACAAATAATCGAATTTTTTAAGTCATAAAATTCGTTTTATTGTGCTGTATATACAGCAAAGTGATATGATAAAATAAATTGAGTTAGAATCGAACTATACGTATAATAAAACAATAGGATTAATATTAATTGAGTTTTTGTGAAAACTGAAGCGACAAATCATTTTTACAATATCTGATCGTACATTTATTTTTGATTTGGTGAAGTGATCTGCTGCAAAATTACTACGTAAACGAACAGCTTGCAATTCGGAAAAATCGCGAAACAGAAATGTATAATATATCGAAGATACAAACTATCCATCATAGGAACGTCGAAGTTCACGCTGAAGTGAAGAACCGCTTTTTCATCTTGGAAGTCGATCGGACCATTTCTCAATCGGATTTGATGAATGATGAACAAACGTGGACATTTTGCACGAGAGAGTGGACCGCTCCATTTTTACGAGACGGCGTAAAGTGGATAGGTTTGCATCATTTTATGTGCGGTTTTTTCGCGTCACGAGCTGCAATAACCGTGACGCTGGGTGGCTTGTAAGCGCAGCTTGAGAAGGTGTACGGGCTGACTGCTGTGCGCAGTAGTTCCGTTGTTTCTTCGCTATAAATTCTTTAGAGTTTCGTCTCGCCGTGAATACTACACTTTTTCTCTTTCCCTTTTTTTTATTTTAACACTCAAGTCATCCAAACGTCTGCTTCTTTCTCCTCACCCTATGCTTCCGGCGCAACTCATTACGCTTCACCTTCAACCAGGTACGACCGGCTACAAATTAGCGTCGTTTGCGATACAAAAAGGGAATGAAGTATCTTTGTCGTTCTTAGAAGCATAGTAACTCGTTTAAAACTTTAAGTTTAATCGAGAAATTCATAAAGAAGATCGGTATATACCTATATTGAGAAATAGAAGAATT
Organism: Crematogaster levior; assembly: GCA_901521435.1. Classification (NCBI taxonomy): domain Eukaryota; kingdom Metazoa; phylum Arthropoda; class Insecta; order Hymenoptera; family Formicidae; genus Crematogaster; species Crematogaster levior. The sequence continues at coordinate 217,797 of CABEGB010000710.1, read as the reverse complement.
ATTAATTTTTAACCACATTCAATATTTCAGTAAGATTTTGAGTTATGATAGAATAAAGTTGACAAGAAAGGATATCGTTTTGTAAATATTAAAATTAAATATGCTGATAAATAATTCAAATCGTGAGATAATGATATGAGTTAGTAGTGACAAATTTTAGATATCAGAAAGATATTTAATTCTCTTTAATAAATATAAGATTTTACAATTTATTCTTGATAGTATTTGTCAGTATACATTTTGTAAATTTAATTTTGGACATATATTAGTTAGATGTTAATGCGCTTTGATCTTTAGAGATAGTCATACTTACATATTATAATCTGTGAAGTTATTACACGCGGATCTATTTCACGTCTCGCAGGTAACTGTAAGTTCCGTTGGTTGCAGTGCTAAATTACTCGAGTGTTTGCGAATGTCTGGACTTAGTAAATTGAAGGTAGTATTACTCCTCGGATCTCTCTTATAATTCCGCAAATACCGGGAAGAGGCTTATGTTCCATGTTACATCTTAACAAATGCATGTCAAGTTACTTTAAATCTTTGCCTTAAGTCTTTGCGCAAATTTGTTGTTAACACACGGAAAACGAATGCAGGAACTCATGATTTCTAGTGTAAATCTGGTGTAAATCATAGCATTAGATGTTCAAGATTTTTTTAGTTGCTGGAACACTTCTCTTCTCTGCGCTCTCTCTTTCTTTCTTTCTCTCACTCTCTCTCTCGTCTTTGTAAAGCTAAGAAATGTGATAATGTGCAATTAAAATTGATAAAAGAAAGAGCGAAAATGGACAAGTGAATAAAAAATACATTCTAATGATTGAAGTATTTAAAATTTCAATGGTTTAAGATTTTTTGATAATATGTTGCAATCTGTTAACGTCGGTCTACGTAAATAAATTAATCGTAAGATGAAATGCATAAGAGAGTGCTACAATTTACACGCGTTTACTCGCGTCGATTGATCATCCGCTCCGCGAAGCGAAAACCCGTCACGCCAAAGTACCGCTAAATTACTCAAGTGTTCGCAAGTGTGTACTCGAGAAATTGCAGGATGCACGGTCTCTAGAACTCTACCGGCAGGGTACACGGTGCGCTACCGATGCATTCTCGCTACGACTTCATGGATCGAATCGGATAAACGACCGTAAGTCTTCCTGTAATCATTGGCAGAAGGCGCTTATCTCTCTATTATTCCTAATTTTCGTGTGCCTGATATCATTTCAATTAAAAATTATAGGACAATATCCGTGAGAAGGATGAAAAATCAATTTGCTATTTATTACTTTTTTGTTACTGTATTATTTTACATTATTGTGTGGTTTTAACAGATATTCGAATGAACAAGACATCCGTTAATGAATAATTCGTATTTGTAGAAAATCGTATGTTCAGAAATTGGTAAATTTTTCGGTTCTATGATAAATATTGAATGATTAAACGAACTTACCTAAGTGAAGTTCAATCATGATTGTATGAGCGCCTCTTCCGAAGAGATCACAGATGTAGTACCCCCCGCTTCCCCAGTGTCACCACAAAGCTTCAAAGCCAAAAAAAGAAAAAACTCCCTAGATTCTCCGACTCGCGCGCCTCCGCGCAACCATCTTCATTCTTCAAAGCCGAACCGTAACTGATTTTGGGTATCTTAATAGAGATATATGGGAGGGAGGGACTGATCTCTTCGGAAGAGGCGCTCATACAATCATGATTGAACTTCACTTAGGTAAGTTCGTTTAATCATTCATTGTATTTCGCGCCTCTTCCTCGAGATCACAGATGTAGTTGTTTAAAGCTAGTTACGTTCGATGTGCCATACAAAAAGAAAAGACAACCCTGTTTTTTTTTTTTTTTTTAAAACATGGCCTAAGCTTGTCTGTACATGTTAAAGACTGCTTCGGCGAATTGAGTGTCTTCCGAAATCAACTCTCGTTCGTAAAAACGTGCAAAGGTTTCCGAATCCTTTGTCCAACCCGCTGTTTTTCTTATTACATCTATACTGACACCATGACGCTTTGCGGCCGAAGTTGCCGCGTGTCGCGTGCTGTAAGCAGTAAAATCTGCAACATTTATGCCGCTCTGTGACAAGACTGCTTTGAGCCATCTACTGAGCGTCTGCGTGGATACCGCCTTATGTGGTTTTCTAAACGATATGAATAACTTAACAATAGGCCCACGCAAATCTATAGTTCTACTTAGGTACGACTGTAACGCTGTAGCCACGCAAATGGACCTATCTTGAACGAAAAACGGTAGTCTCAGCATTGGCTGTTTTCTATCTGGGCCGGACGTTTTTATCCTATCAGGAATCTTTATTTCTAAATGGTTTTCGTTCATTTTACGAATATTCCTAATGTCTATCAGGTACAAGGTCTGTATGCGATGTCCCGTAGCCAGGGCTAACAAAGCTACTAGCTTTTGAGAGAGTAGTTCCAGGCTTATAGCTTCATTCGGGTATGCTTTTGACAAAAAACTTAAAACTACCTTGGGATCCCAGGTTATACTATATCTGGGATTCGCTGGTCTTAGTTTGTACACTCCTCGAAAAAATCGCTGGATCAAATGGTTTTGCCCTAACTCAGGTCCCAGAATTAACGCTACCGCCGATCTATAACCGTTTAATGAGCTGTAGGACGCTTCTTTCTTAAACTCACTAGTAAGAAATGTTAACACGTCCGCCGGCGTTCCGGAGAAAGGTTCGATTCCGTTATTGTTGCAAAAGCTCCACCATTTCTTTAGTCCACAATCGTATTGTCGACACGACGACTCCGATAGAGATGCGATCACTATATCCACTGATTCCAACGGAACTGCTTTCCGGATGAAGGCTTCCCGGACAACTTCGCGGCAACCAGTGTAAGCTGGCGCCATAACGGGTGCGTCTCTCCGCTAGAGGAACGGATCAAATTAATATTTGGTCGAAAAATAATGGGTTCAGCATCAATTAATGATAAAAAAAGTGGAAACCATGGCTGAGCTTCCCAGTATGGGACTACCACTATGCCACTCGAAATCTCATGTTCGATTTTTTGTAACACCCTCAGAATAACCGAAAAGGGAGGAAATGCATAGAAAAACCACTTTTTCCATTTCAAAGTGAAAGCATCGATGTCTAGCGCATCGGGGTCTCTTTTCCAAGAAATATATCGATCGCATTTTGCGTTCGCCCTAGAAGCAAATAAATCGATCTCTGGTTGGTTAAAAACTCTGACGATATTTAGGAATGCTTTGTCTGAAAGCTCGAATTCCGATTCCGACTGTAACCTCCGCGATTCATTATCTGCTTCAATATTGTCACAAGAACGAATATACGATGCTGAGATCCAAATGTCTCTCTGCTCACACCATAACCATATCTCTCTGGCCAGAGAACTAAGACTTTCGAAGTGGCTGTCTCTCATACGATTAATGTACGCGATCGCTGTCGTATTGTCTATCCGAAGTAAAATATTACTGCCCTGTCTGTCTTTCGCGAAGCATTTTAGTCCGAAGAAAGCTGCCATCAATTCTAATGAATTAATGTGCAAGTTTAAATCCTTTAAATTCCAGTGACCATGACTGCGACGGCCCTCACAAAACACGCCCCAACCCGTACGCGACGCATCCGAAAAAATTTCTAGATCGTACACGCTCATTCATCGGCGCGCTAGCGGTACGAATCTTCAATTTCCACCACGTAAAATCCTCATTTAAAACGCTCGAAAGAATCATAGTTGCATCGAAATTGTTATTATTCTCTTCCAACGCACGTGTGCGCTCTTTCTCCAAGCGACGTACATGAACCATCCCGTATTTTAAAGCAGGACAACGCGAAACTAATGTCCCAACGAATGCTGCAAATTCCCTTATCGTGCAACTCGACATTTTACTGAACTTATTTAAAAAAGCTATGGTTCGATGCACTTTGTCCTCCGGTAACTCTATTGACATCTTTTGCGAGTCTAAAACAAGACCTAAGAATTTACAACGCTGAGTGGGGACGTCAAGACTTTTATCATCGTTAATGATAAATCCAAGCTCCTGTATAAGCTTTTTTGTTTCGCGAATATTTTCCGCGCATGCTTCGTGGGATTTACCCATAAGCAGCATGTCATCTAGATAAAAAACTGACAGAAAACCGCGTTTTCTTAAATAAGCTGCAATTGGTTTTAAGATCTTTGTGAACACATACGGAGCTACATTCAGCCCGAAGGGTAAACAGGTGAATTCATATAATTCTCCCTTGTATGCGAACCTTAAAAATTTTCTGTCGGTTTTTTTTATTGGTACAAGATAATATGCGTCCTTTAAATCTAAGGTAGCCATAAAAAAATTCTTCCTAACTAATCTTCTTGCTACCTTCCAATCTTCTATCTTAAAATGTTCTGTCATAATAAACTCGTTTAGTTTTTTAAGATTTAGTATTAATCTCGAAGTTCCATCTGGCTTCGGTACTAAAAAAATGTTCGATATAAATTGATCCTCTAACGGGACACACTTTTCTATCGCCCCCTTACTAAGTAATTTCTCTATCTGTTCTACAATCGCCGCGCTCTCAGAACTGGACCATGCAGTACCGCTGGGTACCCATTCTTGTCTGGGTTTTGACATAAAAGGAATTTCAAAACCCCTGACCCACTTCAGAATAACCGGATCATTAGTGATCTCTGACCACGTATTGCTAAAAAATTTTAGCCTACCGGCTATTTTACCTACGTCTCTTGGCATAACTATCGACGTTTCTGACGATAATGCGACGAATCCTTTCGATGCGACGGCTTCTTCGCACCGGTGGCGCTGTACGACTGTCGATATCTGCCCGACGTCGACGGTCGACTCTTGTACGAAGACTGACGCGTCGGGCCCTTCCCGTTTTTTGTGTTTCTTTGCTGTTTCGGTTTATCTGGTGGCTTGAGTGTCTTTGACGCCTGCTGTATAATCTTTGCTGACTTGATGACTCCTTCCAAATCGCCGCTAAACAGCCATTCATCTACTGTCGTCTTTGAAAGTGTATCTTTTAGGCCCGTGTTTAGATTTGTCAAAATCAAGCTCTTTCTAGCCACTGATTCTTCGCGATGAACGGAAGCGAGAAGTCTGCTTGCGTCATTCAGCTTTTCGAGCAGTGCAATTTTCTGAGCTCCTTCAATCTTGAGCGCGATCGAGATTGCCTTCCCTAAGGCTCCAAGACTCGCTGCAATGCGCTCTTGTTTTTCTACTATTCGCTTGTCTCGTTTTATTGCTGTCTCCTGCACGGCGGAAATTATTTCGGCGTTTAATTTTGGAACAGTGATAATCGTGCAATTTTGTGGAGACGGATACTTCTCCAACAACTTTTTTACTTCCTCCACCGGAAGTCCGTTTCTTAAAATCTCCGTCCAGCGAAGCGCTACGTCCTTGTGTATAGCCTCCGCTAGTTTATTATCCGACTCGAGACGAGAACCGATCACCTCAAGAACTTCCTGCTGAAGGTCAATTTCGTGCTCCGGAATGTTCGTTGGCAACTCTTCCGTTCGTACCTCTGCCGTTCCTGTCAACTCTTTTTCATCTATCATGACATTGTTATTCTCAAGATCTATAGGGGTCGTTTCTATTTGAGGTACCATCTCTCGATCTGGTTGCTGACCATCTGCCGCTAAAAACTGCCTCGGCATAACACGGTCTGACGTAGCTTGCCCGGATGCAGAACGTTCCGACGAAAACCGTCTCCTTTTACAATGCTCAGGCGAGGATCGTCTCGACCCTGAACGCCCTGATCTTGACCGCCTTGCCGACCTTGATCGCCTCGATACATATAGCCCTGACGAGGATCGACTCGATGAGGACACCGACGTCGATCGCTCCGACACGAATTGCCTCGTCGTAGAACGTCTTCTCGGCGAAGCTTGTCTCGACGAAGAACGTGAATACCTTCTCGATAACGGCCTCTGAGGGGACGCATACACTGAAAATTAAGATGAACAGCGTGATAAATCGAGTGTACCGAGTCGATCTGAATCGTTGCGGTATCATACTTCCTGCCTTTGTCAACAAAGGCGTTCGTTCCGAAGTGGAAGCACCACGTGTAATGCCAAAAACATTTACGTGGTCATTTTCTCAACTTTGATATGGTAAAGCATCGAGTCCAACTCGAGTCGCCATTGCCTCGTACTGCTTGCCCTTGTCAAACAAAGGCGTGCGTTCCGGTAAAACCAGACGCACCATGTGTAATGAAATTCATTAACACAAACATTGTTATTAGCTAGTACGTGGTGGTTGAACTTCACAAGCTCAAACCACCGGAAAATGATCCGGCCACCGGCGATCTTTTTCCCAAGGCCAAATGAGGTTAGAATATCCTCAACTCACGTTTTCCTCTTTCCCGTTCCAATTTCTTTTCCAAACGTCGTATCTTTCGGTCAATTTCTTCTCTCCTATCCTCCTTTGACGTCGAATTCCTTCTCCTCTTGCCCATTTCGTTGTTGAATTCCTCCTAATCCAAATACGTGTGATGACACTGGCACAAAGCGAAAGAATGAAGATGGTTGCGCGGAGGCGCGCGAGTCGGAGAATCTAGGGAGTTTTTTCTTTTTTTGGCTTTGAAGCTTTGTGGTGACACTGGGGAAGCGGGGGGTACTACATCTGTGATCTCGAGGAAGAGGCGCGAAATACAATTATTCGTAAAATTAATATTTTTAATATTTGCTTCATATGTGCTTCAATTTCATGTTATACGTAGTAGTATTTTTTTATTTAGAATAAATTTTATTGTTAAATCTTCAAAAGAGAATGTAGGGTTTTATAATTTAGAACAATTTCAATTACAATATACACATTGTCGGTGCGATTGCCAATTTCATGGATTTACAGAGCATTAGGATTGAAACTCAGGTTTACATTCCGCCAGTTGCTCATCCAAGAATAATTCCCTTTTGATTGGCATCATTCATCTCGAGATGAATATCCCGTCGCCGGCGAAGATGAACTTCCGCAATTAGATATCAGTTACGATCGCGACCTGTGGTAAGTGCAATTGAAATTGCAATGATACGATTCCGAGCGTTTCTCACGGTGGCTAACAGTTTATGAGAATTCGCCCCATCGTTTTTTCTTCATTTCTATACTTTTGTCCTTGACTAGCATCGATTCTTCTGCTTCATGTAGCAAAAAGGGATTCCGCAGTCTCACTGCGATACTTCTTTGTCAAGTGACGATAAAAAGATGAGCTTGTAAACAACTTGGAATGAAACTAATGTACGAAAGGGTTATTGTGCTAATTGTCAGACTTCCCCAGTTTTGCAAGTTTCACGTAATTGTTTTAAGAATTCATTGTTACTTGCCGTCCGGTATCATTATGAACGGGCGACAAATAATAAAGCCATAATTAAATCTGTAAAGATGGTTAAAATGAATCAAGCGAAGTCTTAATAATGACATTTACACGATAAATAAAAGTTTTTCTCTTTATCAAAGTATCATCTCTGGAAAAAATTGTATTTTTTATCTTACCTTTTTTATGATTATATAAAAAGATATATACTATCCTGTACTATTATATAGATTATATAAGATGTTATCTTGTAATAAAGAAATGAAAGTTAATTATTAGGGCAAAGAACTTCCTCTCGCAAGTATTGACATTTATAATTAGTTACTTTTAATTATTGTAGCAATTCTTACTAATAGTTTACGACAAATATACAAACTTCCGCTTGTAATACATTTTATTGAAAAGAAACATACAGAGACGTTTACGCGCACAAGAAGTGTATAAAAGATGGGCTCTCTATCGGACAGGTATGGACTTGAGTGAAAGAACGGACAGGCCGACGATGGTAGCTTTCGTATATCCGTAATAAACCTTCCGGAAGAAGGAAGTCGAGGAACGACTAGAGCTATCGTGTCTAGCCTGACTGTTTCGCGTCGAAGTGGTTTTGTGCCAGGCGACGCTTCGTTCTTTGGTGTAGCAATAAACTGGCTGAATGGTCAAAGGTTCTCAACTTTTCATTTTATCAGAAATAATGGACTCTGCGCCAAAAGCAAAAGGAGGAAACTGTTATTGAAGAGAGGAGGGAAACGGAGAAAGCGGGAGGAGTGCGAAAGACAACACTTCGATGAGAATGTGAAGAGAGAATACTGTGCCGAGATTGATTTTCCATGGTCGATTCTTTGCACGAACGATCGATTCTACTCCGAACGTTTTTCTTTCCCTTTGTCCTAACGCGTCCACGGATTACGGTTTTGTTGAATTCGGCTTTTTCCGCGGACCAGGAAAATGGGGAGATTAACAGAATCCTAAAACGAGCGTGAATGTTTGTCTCTCCCGTTTTTGTCTACTAGCAGCTCGGCTCGTCGTGCCGGATTCTCGTTGCTGAACGACGGCGAACGAACGTGCCGTTAAAAAGTTTAAATTTGTACGAAAAATCCGACACCTATCGGAATTTGTCAGGCAATCTGTCAATACATCGCAATCGAGTTTATGCGTGCTCTCTATGAAATATATTTTTATATAATCAAGAATTTTTTTCCACCTGTACATTTCCGATATTATAGCAATATAACGTATTCGGGAAAAAGATGTAATTGCTTTCTGTCGCATTTACTTTCGATATTTACTTCTATAAGAGCACGATTTGATTATTTTATTTAAAAAAAAATAAAAAATAAAAACCCAATATATTTTATGTCATATGAAAATAATTATATATTGAAATTGATATACATGTCACAATCTCATTATTATTTATAACCAGTTGATAATTTGTAACTCTATTCCAGTTCTTTAAGCCGTTTATTGATAGGAAACAATACGGCTTGTAACATGATAAAACATCCTAGTAAGACCATTATGCTGCGGTCTCGCGATAAAAGACGACGAGGATTGTTCGAAAAGCGTCGTGCCAACCGGAGAAAGGTACCAGCCGTAGTAAATGACTAACGCTGCACGAAAATGTTTCATTGCGCGCCAGTCGCGGTTAACTTCCACCTTCGTTTTCCTCCGCGGTTTTCGGTGCCCGTTCCCGCGCACGAGCGAAATTCGAATGCACGCGGCCTCAGCCAAGAAAGACGACCGAGCAGCTACGTGAGACAACGAATGCAGCTTGCAGCGCGACCGGCGTCTCCGGCCATTAGAAATTCTAAGTTCATCGGCGGTAAACCGCGAAGTAGGAAGTTTCGCATCTAGCGAAGTCAACAGAGCGTTAAAGGCGACAACCCACGTTCTCCCTCTTCCGAGGTGTGTTGTTTTCTCTATCCCTCGCTCCCTGACTCAACCCCTCCCTTGCTTGCATCGTGTTTCTCCGATGCGGACAGGAAGTTCGAGCCACGCTCGAAGAAAGTAACAAAGCATCGAGATACGATGCCGCTGCTGGCCTTTTACGGCGCATGTAGCCCCGGTATAATTAAGGAAAAACGGCTGTACGTCGTTGTAATCATTGAGGCGTTATGCAAGTTAATGGTCGACGTGATTAATGATGTTACGCGGCTCGACTAAGAGAGTAATATACTACAGGCAGGTGATGTATGACGTGAGTAAAAGTTAAGTCGTGGGACAGAAGCCAGTGATAGTTGAATGTTGTAGTTGACGATTCAATAAGTCGAGCGAAATAGTAGTACGAGTCGGTGATGGTCAGACGTGCTATTTTGACGGAATCCCGAAGCGAATTTAATTTAATTTCGAATTAGTTTTTCACGCGATGTAAAATTGTAATTTTTTTAAAATCAGTAACGAGAAAAGTATAAGCAGATAAATTTTATGACAAATATTTTTTTCGTAGAGCTTCTTAAAATGAGGGAAATATTATTATACTTATATACTGTCGTTCTCTCTCAAACTACTCATATATAATATATGCATCACCTACGTTTTATTGATAACGAATGAAACGTTTCCCGGAGTATAGAGTATGTAAATTGAGAGTATTGTAAAGAGGAAACCGCAATCGTGAGTTAAGTGGAGTTGCAAATTTACGCACACCGCTTCAAAACGCCGCCAATTGCTCGTCAAAACAATCTGAAGCTCGTCGTGCCGGAAGAGGTTTGCATATTCAGCACAGAATCAGATGTCTGTGCAGTCTGGTTGATTCAAAAGCAGGTTTAACGATAATTCCTAACTGCGATATGACCGAACATAGTATATCTCAGCATTTCTCGAATTCGCTTAAAGCGGCATCAAGGCAAATGCTAATATTGGTACATTCTCTCCGTCACTTCCGATTTCTGGATCTGCCGTCTTGGAACTCACGTCACTCGTTGCTAATGGTAATGCACTAGATCTCTTATACATCTTGAGAGAGGGAGGGAGAGATGAAATATTCGCAAGCTGACAAATGAAATACGGTCTAGAGTGTGTAGGCTTCTCTATTCCAGCATAATAGTATTTCATCACTAGAAAAAGGATTTTTCTCCTTGCGCAAAGATTTATCTGCAATTTAACCATGTTCTTTACTTGTTATTCGATATATTATTTTAAGTGAGAGAAAAAGAGGAGAAAGAAGAGAGAAAGACACAATTCTTAAAAATTACATTGCGTATTAAGGTGTCTAAGTAATTAATAAAGATACGTAATGGCATATGTGAGTTTTGTGTTAAATGTATAAATGTATCAAAGTGCAATTATTTAACCCCTTCAGTGGTGACTTAATTTTCCCACTAATTTTTAAATTAGTACGATTGGCCCGGAAATGTTTCGGGAGTGAACGAATTGACGTTTTGGACAGCAGAGCAAGGTCCGGAACTTTTCCGGCATACCACTTAAGAGGTTAATGGAAGTACATCTAATGCAATATATTTAGTGAAAATATATATTATATTGTCTATATATGTATATGTATTGCATTTTCAATCTAATACAGGCATAACGTAAAAATTTATTTATTATGTAGAACGATTAAAATATTTTTCGAAGTACTTCTCTTTAAATTTTGATGTTATTCATTTTTATTGGTAAAATTATTCAAGATGTAAAAAATAAAAAAATTTAATAAAATATAATAATAGAAATCGGAAGAAGAATTATCACAAAACATTTCGATTATCTACTATATGGGAAAAAAATTTCTTCATGACAGAACTGTGCTGAAAAGTTCGTGTAGAATTATTAAAAAAATTTAGCATAAATGGACGATAAATTCATGGAAAACTCTCTTGCCACTGCAGTGAGAGCCACGTTCCGGCACCTGTGCAGAACTCGCGAATAAGTTCTTATTTATACCGTCGAACGCACATTATTTTTCAGAGACCGTCTCAGGAACTTCTCGGTAACTTTTCGGAGCGCGTAATGGCGGTCAGAAAAACTCGCGCTACTCCTCATTAAATATTTATTCGCGGTTAGGGAGACGGATAAAATAATTTTTTATACTCAAAAATAACAATTCTCAAGAGATGTCAGAAAGGAAAGTTTAATAAATGAGGATGAGATATATAAAAAAATTGCATTAGTTTTAAATTACACGTTTTAAAAATATCTTATCACATCTAGAAATATAATATACATGTTAGTCTTTATTAAGTCATGTCATTTTCTTGAAAGGCAAAACTGTAAAAATATCGTGAAACTCAACGTAGATAGTGGTATATCAGTTATTCCATATATAATTCCATAAAGAGTCATCCGATCATAATTAATTAATATATCAATATTTTTAGATCAGTATTAATTAATAATCAATACTTTTAGTATTTAATGTTAATAGAAATATTGGAAATAGAAATAAGTAAAATATTTAATAAGTTTCAATGATTTAATTATTCAATGATAGAATTTAGGATATTTATATTTAGTTTATTCAGTTTATTGTTTTTTAATAAAGAATTTATTTTTCATCAAATGTTGGTATACAAAATAGTGTTGCTATCTTGTATTAGCTTTAATTAATTAAACGATTTCTTTAAGGTTATTGTTCTTTTATTAAAAAAGAAAAGAAAGATACAAATCATAAATTCCGAAAAAAACTTTGAAATGTATGAACAAAAAAGGGTCAGAATTTTTATTCTAATTTTATTCTAATTTTATGCTTTTTTAAAAATATACACGCAGACTACTTTTATATTCCTTATAAATAAATTTATGAAATAATAATTGCACACTTAGAATCATGATTACATTTACTTCTCACGTTCATCTGAGCTGTAATGGGCTAGCTTCGACAACATTGTGCGATCATGAAAGAAAGAAGAGCGGAGGAGTGAAACGACGGCAAACTGGGCCAACAGCCTATCTCAGCGGCATAACTTGGCGTTGTTCTTTTCGCCCTACTCGCTATACCCTCGTGGCTCCCTCGTTCACCTTGTCGTTCCATCTTTCACACACATTTTCCCTCTCTCTCACGAACGGTGGGGCAGATTCATTTCGTATTTATTAAATTTCATAAAGCATCCCAACAGACAACACAGCTGTATTTTCCATTTTCTCGTCTCGACAGGCATAGTGCAGAAGGGGAGTGTCGCGGAAAATGGAGAACGTGGGTCGAGAGGAAGGGAGGGAGGGATGACTACGTCCGACCATTCGCCCGGTATCTTTCCTTCTTCCTCTGTCGTTCTCTTATTCTTTGTCTCTCTTTCTCCCTGTCATCTTTCTATTCATCTGTACACGCGAGTCCATCTCTTTCCTTCGTTGCCTGCATCGCAGCGTTAGATGTCACCATCCAGTGTCGACCTGTTTTACATTTAAAAGCTCTTGCCAAGCCTGCTATCTCGAATCGCGCTCGCGGAATGGCGTGTGTATACTACGTATACTACGACTACTCAAGATTTACAACTTTCTAAGAAAGGGCTGTGCGATGCTGGCCAGTACTTCTTCCGTAGTGAGACTCCGGTTCGTTTCAAGATGAAAGGAGTGCAGAATGATTCAGAAGTTCGGACAAAATGAGTCTTACTATAGCCTGTGTCTTTTTTATCTCGTCGTAAATTGGATGTCGTTCGGCGAAAATATGGTACGAGTGGATAGTGCACATTACGTTCGGAAAGAGTCGGTATTTCATCGGATACACATAGATCGTTATAATTCCATCACTTGCGTGGCAAATTTTGGATATTTTGGAAAATTGCTATGATGAACTTACACATGGAATGAAAGAGGATTATATGTATATAAATTATTCAAAACAAATTAATTATATTTTCGCTGTTTTTTATTGAGCGAATAAAATTTTTAGCTTTTTATTATAAAAAATTTTTAATGTTTTAATTTAATTATTATCGCGTCGCTGAAGATGGCTCAAGACAGAGCCGAAATATCTGATTATTAGTGTATTTATTATTTTGTATTAGACTGTTAATTGAAGTTAACTAAAGCTGACTCACGCACTAATAATCGCGTTTGACTGCATTTTTCCTTGTTTTTGTTAATTACAAATTAATCTATTTATTAGCGTTAATACTGTACTCGTTGCTACATCGTGACTGTGACGGATGTCTATCGAAACTTGGATATTATTGCGAGCAAGCTTGGGACAATGATAACTCAATTTAGCAGCGAAGAAGACGTTCCAGCTGTCTGATATTGAAAGTTTTCGATGCCGACCACCGACGCTCGATACATTACGGCGGCACGTGTACGAGATATTGACCAATGACGCTTCACTATTGCTATTATTGGCTGAGATCTTATTGAAGTAGCCCTGCATCGACCTCGACTGGCAGTACTGCTGTGCCGCGTCAACCATATTTCAAAACGAACGGACGATATTAAAACCGGTATTAACGTCAAAAAGTTTACCGATATTTCTTCGCTCTACCATTGATTTCTACTTAGCCTTACAATCCGTCTTAATAAATACCCGATATTAATTGCGCAGAGGTATATCGATTCTTTCACTTTTTTTATATCTCTTGGGGATTTGATATTCTGTGATTTTATTAAAATTAAAATATTTTATCCTTTCATCTAAGACCATACTATTAATTTTAGCAATAATTACTGTATTTATATTAAGCATGTTTTTAACTATTTCATTTATTAGTGTTTTTATTAGTTATTTATTAGTTTTTAACTATTTTAACATTATTTTTATTATTATTTTACAAGATAGTTTTGCCAACTATTCCTAACATTTTTCAGATAGAAAATATATAAAAATTGTCTGTACGATATCGATCAAAAAGTATTGCATCACCTCCAGAAATATAGAAAACGCAAGTAAAATATTAAATTCTTTATTTTGTTCTTTAAAACATTTCTATCAGAAAAATAATAATGCTAAAATAAAATTAGATATAAAATATTTACATACATCTTTATAATATATATAAAATAATACCTTCTTTGTTTTTATATGTAATGCAATCTTTTTAATAATAATCCGGTATAAAGACAGAGAAAATATTTATCACACACTTTTGAATTACTCTAATAGCTTAATGAGATTTGTTTAATCATCCACAAATAGACTAACCATTTTGATTCAATCTGAATTCATTCTTAAGTACAAAATAACACAGTGATAAATTTAGGACACAAATTTTCTTGAAATTGTTATAGATATCTATTATATCTATTATATTATAGATATTTTATTATGAATATCTATTATAGTAGAACAAATCATTGCTTAATAGAATATTTCGATTGTGATATCAAGAAGAAAGATACAAATAATTAAATATATTTTATTATGTGATGATTATTACTTACTTATAGATACATTTTTAATATAATAAACTAACCATTTTGATTCAGACTAAATTTATTCTTAATCGAAGGATGAAATAGATGATTGTTTCTTATTCCAACATTTTTAATACAATAGACTAACTATTTTGATTCGGTTTTAATTCATTCTTAATCAAAGGATAAAATAGAACAATGTCACAAAATAGAATAATGTCTAGATCTAGGACAAGAATTTTCTCTCAATAATATAATTGAAACTATTATTATGAGAAAACTATTATCGAAAAAAAACCTGATAAAAATAACGAAATATTCTATTAAGCAATGATTTGTTCTACTATAATAGATATTCATAATAAAATATCTATAATATAATAGATATAATAGATATCTATAACAATATCTATAATAGAATAATAATTTATAATATAATAAAATTTTTCAATAATAAAATTTTTAATTAATTTAAATTGCATAATTTTCGGTTAGGCTGCTAGCAGTTTCAGAGATTGGAATCCTTAAATATAAACAAAATTCGATTTAAAAAATATATATAACAACCATTTCAAATTTATGCATTAATTTATGGTAAACCTATATCGATTAAATTTCAGAAAAAGTTCTATTTACCTTCATGCTCTAATACTTCTGGATGTCAAAGCTTTGCAACTCGTTTATTCCCGATTGTTCACATTAACCGTTGTAACTCGCCGTTGTTATCCGTGATGAAAACGAGCGGAAACGAAGTGTGCTTGGTGCAAAGCGACCCGATCGAAGCCCGCAGGAGTTTCTCATCCCGTTGTGAGAGCCGGGCGTAAAGTTTCCGCGGCTTGCGACAGCGGCCTAAACTCGCAACTTCATTCTGCTCGCCGCGGCTCGTTTCCTCTTTCTCGCTCCTCGTTCCGCATCGTATCTAAAAGCGCAGTCTCACCGCTCGACATTCTCCAGGAAGGATTTGTACGCTTTTAGCGGTAATCCCGTAGCTCAACCTCGCTCCCCTTGCACTTCTCATCGTAACCCTCTCGCGCAAACCCGAATCACTGTTCAACCCCTAGCGATGAACCCGGACCGGTCTGGGCAACCATTACACCGTTCCGCTGGTCCACACGCCTCGGATGTCGCTAGACATACGCACGTCCGGGGTCTGTCTGTGGAATTTGCGGATTTAGCGAAACCCCCGAATTAAATTTTAATTAAATCTGTCCGATCGTCCGCTCTGTCCCGTTTCCGAGACGTATTGCAGACGAGCGGATTTTTCAGATTTGAATGTCGTCGTTTTTTAGAGGGAATATGGATCTTAGAATAGTTGTTAGACTTTGATTTTTTGCAGCAATTTTTGAAATAACTTGAGTGGCTTCAAACGAATGTTTTGAATTTTAAACTACTTGTGATTAATCTCGTAATCATTTCTACGATTGTGGATGGAAATTATGTTTCATAGAAGTATCGTGTAAAAATATTTAATAAATTGTTACGATTTATTAACAATGCAAACCTAAAGATTTATTAAAATTTAAATGCCACAATTGTGTGAGGATATCCATTGCAATTCTTGAAAATTCTAAAGAAAGCAAGAGAGAGAATATCGGAAATGGAATTATGTTTTATAGAATTATCATGTAAAATATATAGTAAATTGCGACATGTTGATAAAAATCTTTATTTATTAAAATTTAAATGTATCTATCATATATGAAGATATCCACTAAAGCTCTTGAAAGTTCCAAAGAAAGCAAGAGGGAATATTTCCTCGGGATGAAGAGTTATAGCTTTCTATTAACCTGTCGTGACCCCTGACTAGAGAGAGTCCAGCGAGTGAGCGAAGGAGAAAAATCGTGCGCGGTGCATCGAAACCTTTTATACAGTTCATCGTTTGTCAGGCACATAATGTGTCTGGCAATAAAAAAATATTCGTATCGTGACTAGCCGCAAAAAATGGAAATTTTTGAACTCAATTTGCATTCACCCGGCATATCGCCGCACACACATATTGGCTAAAAATTATTTAAAAATCAACAGTATTCAGCGTTAGTGAGAAATGTGGACAGAGAAGGAAAGTGCATTGGCGTACAGAAGAGAGGATAGTTGATCTTACCGCCATTAATCGCATCACTGATCCCGGAATTGTTACCGATGCTCGCCTGCACAATGAAGGAACGGAATAACTCCTTCCTTCTTGCTTCACGTACCTGTTCACTTCTATGTTTCTTTCCCGTCTTACTACTGTTTGGAAACAAAAAAAATGCATTGTGTGCTGGCCCAATGATCTTTGATGAGCGATATCCGTTTCCGCTCAGCGAACAAAGCCTCGTTTTCACTCGGAAACGTCGAAACATCATTATCGTGGTAGCGACTCCGCTCATCGTGCGCTCTGTCGAAAATTGAGGTATAGGTGTATTGACACGCAGCGAAACCAAAGAATAGCTCGGGCATTGTTCTACGAGTTGCATCTTGTAATTGCGCTCATTATGTTTCATGTGTTGTAGAGAAACAGGTATTCTGCGGTAGCCTTCTTAAGTTATGACAAGAATATTTATTTCTTAATTTCTAATTATCTTTTATCTAAAGATTTAATTGAAGACTAGAAAAGAATTTTACGTAAATCGATAAAAGTTATAGAATGTTTGTAGAAGTGTATTATCGAAATAACATTTTCTTCGAAATTAGGATTTTATAACAAAATGAAGAAGAATATTGTCAAATAGTAGATATGTTTTATTTTGAATTCTTTATTTTTAATAAAAATTATTTTTTACTTGAGACATTTTTTCTACAATTATCGTGATTCATGTAATTTTGACAAAATATTTCTACTTTAATTATGTCATATTGAATTCAAAGTGAATTATTAATTCTCTGAAGCGAATGGATACACTTCTTGCTGATAGGAGCACAGATGTATCACATGTTCTTCTGAAATACGAGAAATATTATGTGTCAAATTTACTTGGTAAAATATATCAGCGAGTATGTATTAACGCTATACGACGTGATAGGTCTGACGAGACACAAGGTTTATAATCTTTCATCCTGAAAAATAATAACTGAGGTATGACGTAGAAAGGAAAGCAACACACATATGTAGGAAAAAGAACAGAAATTTGTGCTGATGTAGCACGTGTTATATATTAAGTTGTTTGCAAGCTACGACAGTGTACATAAGATTGTTTTGCAATATATTGTTATAATATATGTAAATTTGTGTTTTAAAATCTGAATAAAGCACATCGTGAAATTCTTTGAAATGAATGGGATTTGATTGACAATATTCGACAGAATTAAACATAGTCTCGTGATTACATGAACAATTATAAAATATATTCAGATTATTTTTCCTTTTATTTGTGGATTATTTGATTAATTCACGATCGCTCAAATTTTATAATTTTTATTAATCTGGTGGAGAATTTGATTTAGAAACCAGGTTTTTTTTACTACATATTGTTTTTATTAATTAAAATTTCCTTAAATTTTGTCACTTGTCTATTGCATACCTTGTTCTCAATTTTTCGAGAGGCCAGTAACACTTTTTCTCGTTAAACATAGTTCCACGTCTGATACTAGATCTGGTAGGAAGTTACAAAGCGTCTTTCGAAATTAGTTTTGTGCAGCAAGACGTGTGCGAGTTCTTGTTTTCTCGCATCTTTTTTCTCGTTTTGTAAGCTTTATAATACTACATTCTATTTCAAGTACCACGAAAAAAAGAAGTATTTTACGAAATCCGTTTACGCGACGATATTAACTATTGGTCGTCGCCGTTTAATCCATTCTTCGTGAAGATGCGCAATCCAATTTCTTTCGTTTCTTTACCAAGAAATACGAAGCTAATTGCATTAAATAATGTTAATGATATTTATTGATGACTACCATTTCAATACCGATGCATCTTGCTGGAGTACAAATTGAGTCTAATTGTATCTAATTTAACAAACAGAATAATGAGTATATTTATCGAAAATAGTTATTTCCCGGACGTCCAATTTAATTAGAGTTTTGTAAAATTAATCGAAATTTGCGAGTCATTTAAGGCATTAATATCATAAGGTATTGATAATTTTTACTGAATATCACGCGAACCGTTGCAGCTCCGGGCTATCATCGGCTAGGTGATAACGCCCAGCAATTTCATCCGAGAAGCTGTGGCGAGACACAGTTCGTTCACGCGAAATGAATCCCGCGTCGACGTCGCTGTCGTCATCGTCGTCACCGCCGCGAGATGTGAAACGACCGGTCCATAACGACTCGCGATGGCTGTGTAAATTTGTTTTCTGGCAAATATCGTTTCCCCATGGCCGCGAGACGGTTTCCGCCATCAGGACGCGACGCGACACGTGGATTTATGAGGTACGCCAACAGAGATGGAGGTTTAGTGCGAACGCCGGCGGGCTGGCTCTCGCTTTACCAAAGTACTAAGTTGAACCCTGGCTACCTGGGAGTTCTACTTCCTCGATACGTGACTCCATACGTCCGATCTTTAAATCAGTCTGCCCGGAGAGATAAGTTCCGTTTCCTCGATATTACGTCACGAGAAACTCGCGCAATGTCTTTTTTATTGACCCTCTTATAACCCGCTGCCGACCTTTCTTTATTTTTGGTACGAAATACGATTCCCGATTGCTCCCTTGTAAATGACAATTCACAATAGTTCTTTCAGTTTGTCGAGATTGCACATTTTATAAAACAAAAAAAAAATATATATATATATATATATATATATATATATATATATATATATAAACGTACCAAAATAAATTTAGAAGACTAATGGTTACAAATTCTTTAATGTTAAAACATCAGTAATTATGAATCTCTGTAATAATAGAACTTGAAGGGCTAATTAGTTGGAAACTTACTTGTTTGAAAGCAAGTGTATATGATATTTCCAATTAACATAAAATTACGTAGATAAATGTAGTTTCTCAGATTAGTTGACAAGTCAATTTAATAGTGATTTGACATTATCTAGTGACATTTATTTCCACTGAAATTTATTTAAAAAAGATATAAATGTGGAACTTGATATCTAATTTTAAAATCGTTTTTACAAAATTTGAGATTAGCGGGAATGATATAATTCTCGAGGATATAATTATTGCTTTTTCTTTCTTCGTATTATCGATGTCAGAAATAACAAAACTATTAATGAAGAAGATTTTATTTTAATTTTTTATTTAACCCGTTTTTATTTTAACCCAGTTTTAACTCAGATAAATTTGATAGAATCAAATTTTAGACAAATATTAGGAGGTAACGATTGTGTAAAAAAAGAGTACACGTTGTTCTGTCCGACGGATGTTTAATTGCTTATCACGACATCATGGCGATACACTCAATCTTGCTATAATTAAGCCCGACACTTATAAAGGACTTCCATAAAAGCGCCCGCATTTCACATTCCTGCGACCAGGATGCAATCTTCGGAGACTCTGTCGTTACCATTTGGATGAGAGAATACGAGGTCGACAACGGTGTCGGCGATGATGACGACATCGGGAAGCGTTTAGCCCCCGGGGTCAGAGGGGGCGGACGCAAGCGAACTGAAATGATTATGGTGGCCGTTTTTCCACACAAAAGATCAAACAGATGAGGTTGTTCGTGACAAACGCATCTTCCGACGAATATGATTTTCGCGAATTCTGTATCTCTTTAAGCCTCTTGTCTGGAAGTGATTAGACGAGGAGGGGCGGCGGCTTGGCGAAATGCGCGGAAACAGCTGGATGGCTGCTCTTATTGTCCTCCTCGTAATAGCCGAGTCGGATTTCCATCCGTTTTTTCTTTTTTCCCTTCTTTCCTTCTCTTCCTCTCTTGTAGTATCCTTTTTGTAGTACCCTTCGTCTCTTTTCTCTTTCCTCGTGCTCGTTTGCAGCTGTAAAAATCGTGAGGGCGGACTATTGAACAAACAACTCTCGAAACGAGCGCATCTCGTTAGCTCGGGCATCGTTTTGGGACGGAATCTATATTTTTTATTCGTTGTCAGAACGAATCGAAGTGTGTTTCAATTGTCCCTGATGTTTCTTTTCCGATTGCAAAGAATGCAATATTAATTGTGCAGAATAAGTAGCGAAAATTTCGTGTAACTTCTGTTCGATGTTTTGTCAGCAGGTTTTACCTTTTGAAGAATTTTAGAACCTCGCTTCTGTCTCTTTTTCCCTCTTCCTCTCTTTTTCTCTCTCCCACAAAGCTCTACTAGGTGAAGGTTTATCCTGTAAACAATTGATTTTACATTCGAGCGCTGAATTTCATTAATATCGAGCTACTTTATATATTTTGCTTTGTACATTTCGCACAATCGGCCATGTAACATGTGTTTACGCTACAAATACGCAAAATTATTTCCTTTATCTATCAATCTGATTAAATTATAATCATAGCGTACATCACTCATAATTCTGCTAATGCTTAATTACTGTGAATGATTTACCGTGTTATTGACTCTAAATAATGTTTGATGAGGTATAACTGAACGCATTGAATCTTCGATTGATCAATTGCGCGTTATAATATTTTTTAAAGCGAAGCTACACACGTAATAATTCCTATTGTACGAAATAATATTTGTTCTGATCTTATATACGTGCAGATTTTACGTATACATCGTGCTCCAAAAGTATCTAATAACATTTTAGGTATAGTAGTTTTTTCGTCAATTTAATTTAATTGTGAAAATAGACTTTTTTTCGCTATAAAAATTTCAGCAAAGTTAATCTTTGCACAAGCAGTACGAGATTGAGGAAATATCTACCGCTTTAATTTATCATTAATTTGCTGCAACAAGGTTTCTTTATCCTTCCTGCTCGAGTGTTTCGCAAGAACGTAATCGCTACATAATTACTCCATCGATTGCTGTAATTTCCGCGGATGCGAAGCTTATCTGCCACAGCAAGTTTAACCAATTTCAAGTAAACAGCGTCAATCAGCGTTTCTTCGTTAGTGGCCAAACGTCGTCGTTTACAGACTTGATTAGATTCGAGTTTCGAACACTTCAGTTTATCTCCGCTGCGTTCTTCGAGT
Organism: Crematogaster levior; assembly: GCA_901521435.1. Lineage (NCBI taxonomy): Eukaryota > Metazoa > Arthropoda > Insecta > Hymenoptera > Formicidae > Crematogaster > Crematogaster levior. The sequence continues at coordinate 196,226 of CABEGB010000710.1, read as the reverse complement.
AGTTGCGCGCAGCATCTGCTTCCTCGCACAGAAAATGGGAATTTGGAAATGGGAATTTACAAGCCGCGACCGGATTATTCGTCGAAAATGTATCGTTTCGACGACAACGACTTTTCGTGATAAGTCACGAGGATCTGAATTCGGCGCAATTTACTTATCTGCTAGTCGACGAGACAGCGACAGTTTCGCGCGACAGTAATCGCCAGTAGGGCGTAAATCAAATTTCGACTTTAATAGCCCTTGAAACTTATTCGATTCATTAATGCCTCGTGGAGCGGTGGCGCGCGGCGATAATTCCTTTTCCCCTCGGTAGAACCCTTCGCTTCTGTCGTTCCTTTGAGGAGCAACGCGCCAACCAACTTTTGTCTGACTCTCCGCCATATTCTCGCATTATTTTCACACTTCGTCACGCTTATATGGAATTTTAATCGTGAGTATCCTCCAGAGGATCCCAATCCAGATTACTCAGTGTGCGTAAATTGATAAAATTATCAATTTTTAATTGAAAGGGTTTCGAAGTCGATATTAAAAGTATAATATGCGAGTTATAATATAATTTTTAAATATAATTTTTTAACTTTTATACTTATATACTTCATATAAAATTTTTTATCGAAACTTTCTACGAAAACTTTTGTGCAGATATTGGAGATGAAAAAATGGAAATCAAAGCGTTTCACTTTCGAACTCTTATAGTTCAAGGCATTATAAACTTTCTTAGAAAGGCATCTTTTACAAGGAACTCGGTCGTGTCTCTAACGATGGTACTGAAGTCTTTAACCTCGATCGTGAATATCTCCACGCTTTCGGAGAAGTTTCCCCGAAGAAACGCGACGTGGAATGAAAGCGATAAATTTAATTAGCGGAAATGTTTAGGTGTTCGGAATTGCCGTTAGCCACGAGATACCAAGCATTCCACTATGCCGATCCTTCGCGTAGCTTCTTTCGTACGTCTTGGCACGCGGTATTTTATATAAGAGCGGTTAGTTAGAGCGCTAGCGCTTACGTCGCTCTTGCCGGATTAAAGTAATTTCACCATGGCCGTGTATCATCTCGCGAACTTTAAACACTTCCATAGTGTTTATTAGATAAATGTAGTTGCTTCACGTCCCACGAGTTAGGGAATGCGTGCTAAGGATGAGCCGGGATGTGTCGCGATGCACAAAGTCGTGAAAGATGACAGCGACGACGTAGGTTCGCATCCTCCCAAGATCCTCCTCCCTGTACTTCGTCACGGTTCGCCACGAGAGTAAGATCATAAATTATCCGCGATGAATTACGAAAATATGTCGCCGAATTTCCACATAGTTCACGGATGGCGACCAGCCGGCTCCGAGTCGTTTCTGGCTGGGTAATGGCGGTATGGGTGCGTACGAGAATGAATGAAGACGTGGCGGGAAATTAATAGTGAGTAGGGGAAAAGATGTTACGGAATCTGCGATGGAGCGAAAGTTTTGACCCGAAAGCCGTCCTAGAGATTAAGGAACTTCGACGAGACGAAGGGTACACTCGAATGGTTGAAAATTGCCAGGATGTAAGGATGATTAAATTATCCGATGTCATCGATGATGGACTTACGACAAAATGTGCGAAAATCATAAAAGAACGTGACTTATAAAGCTCGTGCAGAGCAATAATACAGATGCAAATTGATTTTCGTTTCGACGTCATCAAATTTTCTATTTCACATTGTATCTTTTAATATTAATATCTGAATTAAATTGGCGATATTAATATTGATTAATTGTAAACGCGTATAGGAATAATTAAAATAGAAGGAAATAATGACACAATGATGATGTAAATTATAATGTTCAGTGAAGTTCGTTGAATATCATTTCGCAAACGTATTTTAGCGTACGCATATCCAAGTGTGTTCAAATTATAGAGACCGCGAAATGCTTGTGGTTGAGAAAAATGAATGGTGACCGGAGACAGAAATATCGTTGAGCTGTTTGGTCGGGGAATGCGGTGGCGTCCCGAATAAAATTCGCGAGGTAAAAGTTACGCAGGTAAATTCAAAAACAATCCTCGGAAATTCTACACTCCCGGTATCCGATAACGAGAATAACGCGTGCTTGGAATTCGTCGGCGAAACGTACGTACAGTGGCTGAAATAAAAATGGATGGAGGGAGGAGAGAAAGGAGGGAAGAGAGAAAGGAAGGCCTGTTGAAGTGATTATACTCGGTTTCTGTGTGGTTATACTCCTTTTCCAGTTCTTTTCCATCCTAATTAAACGCGGATTGATATCCTTTACACTGACGCCGAATATACGGCTCGACAACGGTCGACGTAATTTGTTCCGTTACATCACCGCTGAAAGACTGATTAAAAACGGTGAAATGAATGATCCGTGCGACGCACATCAGACACTTCCTGCCGGACAGCAAGTTTTGCGTGTAATTTCGAGGATTGATTGAAAGCTTTTAATGAAAATGCAACGGAAAAAGATGAATGCAACGTGGATACACATTCATATGTAAATATTACGCGGAAAAAGGCGTGCGACAATTATAACAGTGCAGTAGAATTATTGCGTTTTTTAATCTATTCTTTTTTAAGAAGCAGAGATGACGGGATGATGTTGCGAATTTTGTATAATAATTGGTTTCAAAGAACGAGCAGACAAATAAATGAGCATGCTAATAAATGAACAATGAAATAAATGTATGTTGTATGCATGTAAAGGATAACAATTCGATTAGGTTTACTTGTACTGTAAACGGTAAATCATAACATGCTAGACTTTAGATCAAAGCAGTCAATTATCACGCTCTCAAAAGACCTCATTTCCGATTTCAATTCATAGACTCTGTAATGAAATAAGCCTTGTCGGGAGGTTCTTTGATCTTAGCTTTCGTCTCTCCTGTCTCGGAGGGTCTTTATCCTACAGAACTGATAGATTCGATCGAGAACCAGCTTCTATCCTGACTTATTGAATCTGAATCTGCGTGTACTTACGTGTCTCCTTCCGCATTCAAATTCCCTTTGTCATCGAGCATAGAGTATCTTGCCGGTTGCTCTATTGCAGATATTATGAATTATCTTTTAGAGAGTTTGAAATTAGCAGTGCGCTACTATCCGCGATGCCGAGCAACTGCGAGGTTTAAAGCGAGAATTCACATACTCTAATTTTTCAAACTGAATCTAAAACATTTTACATTTTTGTAAAGAAGCGAGTATTATGACGAAGCTGAAATTATGCAACTAACGTGATTTATTTTCTTTCTTTAACGCAAGAGAGAAAGGAATAAATGTAATTTTAGAACAGAAGATAGCTAAGATATACATTAAACCAAGAAATAAAATGAACCAGAAATGTAACAAAGCGTACAGTCGGCTATTTTAAACAGCTATACATTACAGAGCGAACTTTTCGCTTATTGTTACCTGTATCTAGTTCCAGATAATATGAGTACCCAGACCTTAGTCTGCGGAGAGCTGAGAGTTATAGCAGTGCAAGCCAAGTGGCATTATCAGAAGATCATGCGAAAGGCACTAACTCGTGTATCATATATCTTGGCGCGGGTTATTTGTATCTACGAGAAACTGCTTCGAATTCCACTTTTTTCCCGCATTTCGTGGCTGCTTTCGAACCTCTCGCCATAAATTCATGCCCCTTACACCCACCATAAACTTGGGCAATATTTTCTCTCACCCTTCGTCGTCGTAGCTCTCGGTGTAACCACTCTTCGAAAACGTCGAGCCGATGCGCAGCGACGATCGATTTGTCCTTAAGATGAATTGGTTGTAACCGGTACGGTTAGGTTAAATTTGGGATAGAATAATTCCTGAATGCATCTATTCTTAAATGCAATACAGTCATGCAAACAAGGGCCCTGCAATTGTCTTCCACATTTAACGTTAAATGGTCAATCAGTTACGTTATTTTGTTCGTTCTGTATAAAAATGGTAATTGCTCTTTTGAGGTTGAAAGTTAAATGATCATTAAATGATCGTGTAGGAGACTTGAGAATTATATCGAAATTCTTATTATAACACACTAAATAAACTGAAATTAATTTAAAAATTACTGTTATTGTAGGTGAATATAATGTTCTCTAAAATACTCTTTTTCGTAAATGAAGGTCTAACTGCAACTTTTATGGAAGATTATATAATAGATATATGATTTTTTAATTTATCTTTTAGAATACTATTTTAGCGTTTAATGTATAATAAGTTTACGAAACAATTTACGAGTTTATTTGGAGCGGCTAAATATATAATGATCCGATGCTGCACGAAGAACAAGCCGGGAATGTATTCTTGATCTTGTATACATCTCATCTCCAGATTACTTTATCTTCTAATAGTAATGGAGGTTTTCCAACTCCGGACAAATCTAATTTTCCACGTTGAAGCTGATGGTGTGCTCTGAATATTTTATCCGCACGAAACTTCTCTTAGCTTTGCTAGTATCTACTGTCGATTCCTATAAAGAAGTCTGAGCTTATGCGATGCCTTGCTACTCGATAATTCTCAAATTGAACGATTGTTGTATTTCAGATGACATGTAATGAAAGATACACGCAGAGATTGTTCAAACGATTAAATAAAATTGAATGATTCTAATCAATTTGCTGAAATTTAATTGTTTATTATAAAATTATTTTGAAATTTTGCAGCAAAAATTTATTTTACATTATTCTAAGAAAATTATGTAATATGTACAAGGAACAATTAGTGTATAGATAGATGTATGTAGCAATTAAGATTATGATTACTGCAATTATAATTATATTTTTTATACTTAAGGTATAAATATTCTTATAATAATTAGGATTTAGGTATATAAGGTTTTTATTCAAAACATTTCGATTTCGTTAGATTTTTTCTGCATTATAGATGTTGGGCTTTAAATTGCCATTTATTTTGCATCGTAACTACTAACTAGTAGATAGATTAGATATTCTTAATTCACGTGTCACGTGGACAGCGACACGAAAGACACATCACGGATACGACGTTAATGACTCGATGGCGATGGCGAAGGTGCGAAATTGAAAAACAGCGCCGTTTGGAACGCGAAACCATTAAGTCGCCAAACTTCCACGGAGAAAACGAGACACTTCTCCTCTTCTGGATTTCTCTCGCCGAGAAGATCGGTCTCGCGCGCCAGACGATCGAACTTCCTGGAATCTTCCGGCGAGAGTAAATTGAAAGTATAAATTACAGATAAGGGATGCTGGACCCTTCCCGATCCTTCGTGACTGGGAAGGTGCGGGGTGATCGTTCTGGATCGTGTTGGAATGGGTGGTTGCACGAGAAGTCAGTCAGTTATGCTCTGAGCGTGATGCCCCTACCAATCAACTTCCTTAGGTAGCTTCAGCTCGCCTTCCGGTTCCTCTTCCGGCTCCTTCCGTCTCTCGTAGATCCAGATATTCCCAAGGAACCGTCACCTTCCTTCCGCCTTTAGCGCCTGTATCTCGTGCACGTGTGTATGTGTGCGAACATGTGTGCGAGCAGCCTTATACGCGTGCATTATGCACCGGTGTTCGAGCGTAGGAATGCCAGGCACGAGGCTTTCGCGGTAAGTGGAAATATTTCTGCCGTGAAAGCCGCAAGAGGTATCACTGTCAGGTAGCTGTTTCGTAGGTTGTTTAAGGACGAGACTGAAACGTTTCGGCCTGAATTCCGCGGTTGCTACTTTCCTGCAAGTACAGTTTTTTCTCCGCCGCTAGTAATTCAGTTGATAAGTTTAATGCGCGCGTCCGCGGTAATTATGACGGATCGATTAAAACTAACGAAATAAAAAGAACACTGGCGAAACTTTGCGGGCAAACTTGTCCGAGCATAAACTTTGTAAAGGCGGAGATTGCATGGCGATGAAAGTAGCTCGGAAAGTTTCGTGTTTTTGTAAGCATAAGAAGGGAGGAAGGAGTCTAGAGAGAGAGTTGATGTTAAAATCTCGTTGAAATTTTTGGACGTATTAACGACGGTCGCTACTTTCAATCGAAACGATGTTTTAATTAAAAGACGATTTCAAGAATTCCTTACACGTTTCTCTCGGAATTCGTGCAATTTTACGTAACTGTTTTCTCAGATTACTAAGCACATCCACAAATGTACATGCATGTCATATGTCGTCGTTGTAACAGTAGAACTTCAAATACGTGACTTTTGTCGCAAATCGAAAACGCATTTCTATGGTAAAAGCTGCGAAAAATGTTACGATATACTCAATATAGAGTTAAATTATACTTATAACAAAATTAATAATATTTTATTATATTGTATTTTATTGTGATAAAAGATTGAGATTTTTAGCTATTAATTTTTTTTATCTTTTTTATGTCTAAAATTTACTTTTTTGATACAAATGTATATCATTCTTTTTGTGTGTGTGTGTGTGTGTGTAATATATTTAAGAATTATACAAAGTCAGATAGCGAAGATAGCTAATTTTTTTATTATTATCTAAATGAATTTCTTTCACGTATACATTCTTCAATCTCCATTTTCCATTTTCTCATATTTGGTGCGCGCTCGATACATTTTTCAATTTATAGAAGAGAAAGCTGCGGTTGCGCCGATAATAAAAATCGAGTTAACCGAAATTCACTCGCAGTTGTGCTGCACTGCGTGCTTGTAAGAAGTAAGGGCACTTTGGTGAGAGATAATTGCTTCGTCTAGTGGAACAACGTTGTAACTGACGTGGTGAAAAGTGAGGAAACCCGTGTGGCCGCGTTTATTTCATCTGTCACTCGGTCGAGTGACTTTTCTTCGTGGCTGTCGCTCTTCGTTCAAAGGATACGTATTTAATGAGTGACGAAGGAATCGTGTAGTTATGTGCAATTGCTAAGGGAATCTTAGGGAGAAATAGGGTTCTCTAATAAAAATTTTGTATCTTATTTTCAAACATTTCACTACTTCTATTAAAAAATTCGAATTAAGTTACTAATTCTCTTAAAAATTTCAAATCAAGTTAGTTTTAAAGTTATTTCGTTTTACAATAAAGAAACTTCTAGAGTTTCAGTTGATATTTCCAAAAGTAATTTGTCCATAAAAATAATTCTTATCTATAAGAGAAATTGCTCATTGATTACTTTTTTAAAGCTATATAGCTTTAAAATATTAAACTCAATTTTATGTCGTCGTAATATTAACTCTTTACGACTTTTATAATTGAAAATTTTTCGTAGCATTTTAGTCAGAGTAAAACTCAATATTCAAAATCTCAAATTATTTTGATCATTTTAACGAACACAATGTTAGTTTTTATTCTACTTCTTCAAAAAATAAAATCATTGTTCAAAACTCGTTCGCAATGCGATTGGCGAAAAAACTTATTAGATTATTAATCACAAATGCGAATTAAGTGCAAGTGGAAAGCAAAAGTCGTATCTTTCCTTGTTCGGTGAAACTTGAACCATAAAACATCACTAAGAAAGTTTTCGCTGTGAAAGCTTTTTCTCGTAAAGATTTCTCAAAGTGACCAATTGTACGTAATTAACATACATATATACCGTGAATACATGCAAACTTCCAGTTATACACCATCTGTCTGTTTAAGACTACTATGACTAGTTACTGCATTATTGCGGAAGTATTTTACATTTTTTTCTACAGCGAACTGCTATTGACTTACTTTGTTTTCCTTAGATCTATGTTGTAGACATCATATCGAAATGCGTTTAAAATCACTTATTGGATCATTTTAATGTTTCCATCAACATGTAATACAATTATGAATTTTTCAATCTTTTTCATATATTTTATTATTTTTTTCTATTTTATCTAACATAGGATTAGATAAGATCGGAAGATTTCGAGTTTTTTATCTTTAATTATTTTTTCTTCAGTTTTTTAACCTTTTAATTATAATTTATATATATATTTCAGAATAAAAGATATTATTTTAGCTTTTGAGATCTTCTGTAGAAGCTATTCATTATTCATGTAATAATTATGAAAGCAGTAATTACTAAATAATTAAATATTAATTATCGAATAATTATTCTGATATCTTTGGATATTGCAAATAAAAAACAGAGCTAGAATAATTTTAAAAATTACATGAATAATAATTGTCTTTCTTGAGCGTCAACATTGTGAAAATATCCTTTGATGAAATTGTGTCGCAGACATGTATTCGCCAAATTTTAGCGTGTTTTAAAGGTCATAAGCTTTCCATTTTTCTTTGTTCTTGACAATGCAATTTATCATTCAGAAGCATCGGATGGCATATTTCGTTGAACGGTATTACGACGACGGTATTTGTATTTCATTGTGTTACGTAATTACCTTGTTACATCTGACACGAGGGCAGTAATCGTGCCCTGAAGAATGTGCAAAATTTCATTAACGACACCGTAAGCGCATCGAATGAGACTTCAAAGAGATGCTGGTAGTTTCACAGGTGGCACAATCATTCTGCTATGTAGCAAGAAAGTAGGAAGATGTAATGACATTTAACACCAACAGTAGTAGAGATGCTTCGTTTAATTTCCTCTTAGCAATTATATTAGGTACATTTCACACTGATAATGTGCCTTTAATAATCCTTTATGAATAAATCACGATGCGACAGATTTTATCTTTAAGTACAGTGAGAAAAATATTATACATTGAATATTTAGAAAAAGATGAATTAATCAAAACTGTAAATAAGTTATTGTATATGTTTTGTATATATAAGTATTAACTGTATATAAGTTATGAATGTAATTTTCATTGAAAACTGTGATAAGTAGAGAAGTGATTGTGTGACAAGTGAACATTGTGTGAATTTAATAGTTTCGATCAAAATACGATTATTAATTAAAGAATTAATATTACATTAATATATATTATATACACTAATTGTTATAACATGTCTCTTGTCAAAATTTCGGAGACTTTAAGATCCTTGATAGTCTAATAATGTTATTTCTCTAAATTTTTTATACAGTTTCCAACTTAATACATAACTGATTATTTATCAGTCTGAAACAGCCTCCTCCCTGTTAGAATGATAAATTTATATATTTAAATTGATTAATTGTTCTGTATTTTTTATTCTTGAGATATAAAATGTGGTACAGATACAAACAGACTATATTATTAATTAAAAAAAATTAATTTTAAAAATTAATTAAAAGTATATTATTAATTCTTTATCAAACGTATGCCGAGTTCACATTGGTGCATATTTCTCTAGTTATTTTGTCTTTGATTTTATTAATTTCATTTCATTAAAATTTTCTGTTTTTAAACAAGTTAAATATTCCTAAGAGATGGCATTCCTCTTGACTTTTTGTTGATTTGTTTTACGATGATTATAATACAATTCCAGATTCTGTAGTTTGTTGTTAAGGAAATTCAGAAAGAATGCCATACTTAAATCATTGAATATATGAAACTTCCTTTCAAAGAGATATGAAAACGAAGATGGCACAAAGAAAACTCGACACGCCTAAAGTTAGTTATCGCCTTGCGTCGTTAACCCTTTTCGGAATGCAAAGATCGGTCTAAGCGAGAAAGGACCCTCGAGTACCATTTATGAACTGCCGTCTCACTTCAAGTCTCTTTCTCACTTTCTTTTATTTTTCTATTCTGTTATCCCTCTCAATTTTACACGTCACAGAAACTTTCCGCCACAGCCCCGGCACGCGTCTTTAGACGCTGCGAGAATATTAAATTTCTGGCGCATAAATTAAAAGATTTTCCACTCTGGCTGCGTATAAATTTTACCGAAGTCGAGGAAGAGTCGGTGTGTGAAGGCTGCTAAGAATTTATGTCGAGTTTGATGAAGAAGAACGAAGCATTGGTTTTGTGCTTCGATACCACCTGGTATTGAAAGGAAGGAAATTTATATTGTTTCCACTTTCTCTCTCGCATTATATTCTTAATGATGCAGTCAAAAGACAGTTCTGATTCTAAATGACAATTGTCTCGACTCAAGTCACCGCGTTTCAAACCCCTTTTTACTTGTCACTTGTTATTTTTTATTTTTTTTATTTGTTTAAAGTAATCGCGTGATTTATGTTTTGTAAAACATTTATAGATTCTGAATGCGCGGAAAAATTCAATTTCCAACGAAGTTTGTGATCTTTACTAAGTTTTATATTTCTGCTTTTATTATTTTCCTTCTTGTCTTTTACGTGAATATATGAAAAGGATTGGCTAGAGTAAAAATATTCTTTACTCACTAGCGGAGCATGTCTACTTTTATCTCCGTACATCTATTTTCTTTTTTAGGTTTGTTTGCGCGCATCTTACTTGGTGCCATCAGTTTATTTTTTTCATCTTTCTTAAGATATCCTTTGCTCAGATGGTACAAAGTCGGAAAAAAGGGAATTTTTAACTTCGCTACTAGAAGAAACTACTAGATTTTTCACCTCTGAATATTTCTGCACGGGAAAGAATGTAAATTAATCCGTAAGATCTCTCGCATTTATTTAGTCAGAATCTACTTAGAAAATTAAATATTATTATTTATCTTTGCAATGATTAATAAATAGGCTTAACATTTTATTTTTTTTACTGGAGGAAGATGATTTTCTAGAACGTTTTGTCATTTAAATAATACCTTTTGTTTTATAAACAAAAAAATTTAAGATATTAAAAAATTATATACTTATGATATTTGGCGAGTCTTTTTGTAAACATTGCTTTATAACAATTTTCTTTATAACTGAAGTCATAACTAACGTAGTCAACTTCCGCCTAAAGCCGCATTATCGATTTTGAACAAAACGTGTAATTTTCCGAGCTTATGTATTATCTTCATTAGTAACATATCGACTTTGTAGTAGTTCTACAGTGTTCCTCCAATGAGGGAGTAAATTGAGAGCCGAATAGTCTTCAAATGAATATTTGTTCATTTAACACGGATTGAAAGTACGACCAATGGCGTGATATGAGGTTTCATGATGATGAGAGTGCGCGAGCACGTATAAAAACCACAGAAAATGGCAGGAAAAAGGGGAAGAATATAGGTGGTCTTTGTAGAAATTATTCCATATGAAATACGTCTCACATTTCTGGCTCTTTTACCTTTTACCTGGCTCTTTTACGAGAGATGAGAAATGTATATGTTACGCGTATGTACAACGGTGGAATTCCAGTTTACTTCGTTAATGAACGAGAATGTTGCGTATGAAGATACTAATTAAACTAATTTATCACTAGGTTAGAACACACTAAATATCCCGCCTGCTGTACTTGGTCCGGCGATATTTTTATGCCGAGTTGTTAGATATCTCTCGTACACATTTCGTGTTAATGTATAGTTGTAATGTATAGTTTGCACGCAATGTGGAATTTAGTTCTACTTGCATTCGCACAGGCGATCAATCTTCTAAGATCTTTGGCGTAATCAGAATTATACATAAAACAAATATTTATATATGTTGCAGGTGAGTGCGCGTCATGTTATTTGAAGATATTATGTAAGCGGTGATTGGTAAGTTTTTGATATTTATTTTCTAAAATACTGTACATACTTCTCGTGCGCGTACAGTAATTTAACACGTTCCACTTGCTTTGCCTACTTATCATAATATATATCACATTTATTTAATACGTCTAAATAAAGCAATGATGAAAGTAATTTGGCCATAAAAGATTTATTTTATCTTTTGTAAAACTTTGCGGCAAAGGTAAAAAAAAATCGCGTTCATTGTCGCAGTCCATCCTCAAATATTTATGCTTAATTAGCGTGAACCAGGTGAACTGTTAAGTGCTGGTAGTCTTCTTACTATATAAGACAGTTCTTTTTAAATTACATGGTATATTCGAACTCTAAGAAACTATTGTAATTTTTTACAAGGAAGAAAGTAGTTTACATTTTTCTTCCATATTAAGATATTTATATCTACAATTTCTATTTCCTAATATCTGTTTTATCTTACTTTTTTCCATTTTTAATCATAGTTTTTATTGGCCGAGTATTAATTTATTATCGGAAGCTATGCATAAAAGATTGTTGCTAATGATTCAAAAGATGTGAAAGTTTGCTACAAAAATTGATATAAAATATTACTCATATTTCTTACATATTTTTTAATGATGAGCTCTAGATTGTGCAAGATGTTTGATTTCTTGACGTTCTAAAGCGCCTTAAACTATTAGGAACTAATTATAAGTAAGAAGATTTATTACATTTTCGTTAACCATTACGCTATCACGTGGGATTACTATTCTCCTAGAAGATAATGTTCGTACACGAAATCGACGGCGTGGAAAGTGCGTGTGAGACAAATTGTCTCCCGTGGCAGATTTCCGGAATAAATTATTTTCATTTGCATGCTTAAGCAGTCGGAGCGCGCGGCCACTCCGTTTTTAATCTCGAAACAACCCTATTTCCTGCTGTTCTTTTACGTCGCAGCTTCTTCTTTCTCTGTCTCGCGTACGTCTCCAGCGAGCCTCTGGTTCTCACTTTTCGCGAATCTCGCCGATTTATCACCCCAACTTATTTCTCGGTACTCAACGTTTCCACGACCCTTCTTCGTGCTTCTATCTTCTTTCGTGCTCTTTTCGCCAACGTTCGCTATTCTTAGATCGTCCTTCGTACTCGTGTTGCTCCCATCTCATTACTGTGCCACTTTCGACCCCCGTGTCATTTCCGTTGCATGGCCTGTGCTTTTCATTTCAACTCCTTCACCCCCTTCATATTATTTTTCTTGCTAATAGTCTCATTCACTCTCTTTATGGCGTTATCTGCAAAGGATACATTGGAAGACTCGTGTAACCGATAACAAGCCATGCATAAGACGACTGTGCAGTTATGTTTCTCATAGGAGAAACTCGAGTTAAGTTTGCTTCTGTTTTGATATAAACCATTTTCCTCCAACAAACTTGAACGCTGTGAAATCGTCCCTGTTTATGTTCCTGCTTAGCCAATTCGCTTCTGTACACGCGCTTTAGAAAATTTATGTATATCTCATAATGCGCTGCCCTTCTACTTTACCTCTACATCTTGGTAAATATAATTACTTTAATATCCCGACGTAAATATAATTACTTTAATACGGGTGACAAGCGCACACTTGGAAGACATAATTTGTTCATACTTTGTTCATAATTTGTTCATTATGATTTTGTTTCAAAGCTGACGCGGTGCAGCAATTTGGATAAAAGTACACGCGGAAAACGCGGAATATATGTATTTAGCAACAGCGTGACACACGCTTCGTGTTTTCTGAGACTCCTCCATTACAGAGAAGCTCCGGGCTCTAAAACGGGAGCAGGCCGTTCCGCATTAACCTACGGTAATGCATGCGCATTCGGGATTATTAATTACGTTTTCTGAGAAAAACATTTGTCTTACCTAGGATGCGCGCGAGGCCGGTTATTTCTTATGAAGCATTTTGCTTAGCTCACCGCGACCTTAATACCGAGAAAAAGTGATGTGCTTTAAGCCGATTATAAAGCTGTTGCAATGGAAAGAATTTGACACTTGAAAAAAGATTTGCGTGGAAAAAAGTAAATCAGTTAACATTTCCGCGTTATTTATTGCTTGCGAAGATATTATATTTGTTTCATCCCTGTTTGTCACAAGTTATCGCTCGGTGATGTTTTTTTATGAAATATGAAAAAATATGAAAAAGAATGAACAAAGGCATCACATGCATTGCATCTTTTGTATAGTGAAAAAGGCAACGTTAAATGAAATTTCAATTAATTCAAAAAAGTTGATCTAATTGCTAAAGATATTATTTCATAGAGATATAAAGAGATGCTTTTTAAATTTATCTTAATTTCTTTTAAAAGCACGCATAGCGGCGAATAGGAGGAGTAAAGAATAAAGGTTTTGAAGCGTAATGAATGTAATTATTAAGCAGACGTCGTTGTAAATTTATAAAACTGCATCGCAAATATCTCGGCAATAATCCCTCGAGGCAAAGTATTCGTCTGAATGAAGAATACGTTAATGGAGATGCAAGTCACGCAGACTAGTTTTTTAGAATGCGGAAGAATAGAAAGTTGTGCTATCGATCGGTATAACCGAAAGGGTAAGACATAATTTACTCGAAAACTTGACAAGGAGAAACCTTTGTTAGAACGTGGCCGCTCGCGGCTCCGCGAGATTTTCTTTAAAAAGTTTCAAAGTTTTCCTTCTCATTGCCACTTTTCCCGTGGCGCGTAGTGTAGAATTAAAGGATATTTTCCTCCGCGCGATACGCATAAAAAGGTTACGAAACCCGTCAGGACAACCCTGAAAGGGTTTAATAAGGTCAAATTGACGGAAGTCCCGCGTCGGTGTTTCTCTTCTCCTGCCATTTTCTCGCGTCCGTCTTTCAACGGCTTCGTAATGTAACGGCTTTTTTTTCATCAGAACGGGTGGATGTTCGTGGACGGTGTTTTGTATGAAAAATGGACCATAATGCCCGCAGCACCCCGTGAATGAACTTCAAAACTCTACTGACCTTACGTACCTATCTTACGTACAGATACAAGCGCTTTTACGACCTCATTGCGCTACAGAAAAGTTTATTCGAGCTCTTAGCTGTGCATACACAAGTGGTATTATTTTCATAATACATTATCATGATATTATGCCGTTATTTTGCGTATTAAGTTTCCTGGTGAGAATTATGATTAATTTCTTATTATTCCAATTGGCTTTGACAAGAATGTATTTTTTTTTGTATAAATATTTACAAAGATATTTAAATTTTTTAGTAAAATTTTATAAAATAACTAATACCTTTTCTACGAGAATAAACAAGCATTTTTTATAATAAAGAAGGTGTAAACGTCAAAAAGTTGATTAGGTTTTTCAAATTAGACTTTTTAAATTAAACTCTGTATGCTATAGAGTTTGTATTTAGAGAATATATTTACTATACGAGAGTATTTGAATAATATTATTCATATTATAATACAGAATACAGTTCATGGAACAAATAAAGAATCCGAAATTACATATTATTTTCTTTTATTATTTGAATCTTGCATGATAAATAATTCAAAAGTTATATTTAAATATAAATATAAAAAATATCAAGTTATATTTAATATGATCTAATAATACTTAAATGTAAAAAAGGGAATATATGATGATATAACAACTGCTTTGATCCTGCAATTTGCTGTCTTCCTGCTCATCTAAGATTCAATGTCCCCGGACGAAAACTCCTTTCCGGGAATCGTTCTCTCCTCTTCAAGACGTCATCTTATTTGTTCCTTGTGCATCGTGCTGAAGATCTTCGGCTTTTTCGTCTGCTCGTGACGACATGCACGACAGACCGGAAACCGGTAGTACGTTGGTTGGGTCTTCGAAGCATGCACTCTCGAAGTCTCATATTATTTCTAATTCATGTAGTCCTTTCTTCCATTTCGAAAATAGAATAAAATAAGATGGGAATGATCGAGCCAAGCAGGTAACGTCAAAGGAACGCAAATGCGAATTCCGAGACGCACATATCGAGCGGTATCATTTGCTGTGCAATATCAATATCTGTTCTGATGCAGTTATCGGCAAAAGGATAAGAAACATTCATAAAATTTCTGAATTTCATTTCGAAATAATTATATTATGTCAACATTCATCTTTTTCCATTAGCAGATCACAAAGCAAAACTTCCATATTATTATTATTATTATTATTATTATTACTACTACTACTACTACTACTGCTACTGCTACCACCACTATTACTATCTTGTTCAGTATACTGTTTACTTCGATAGTATAATTAAATGTTCTCCTTTCGTAATGTTACCTCAGTTAGAAAGTACAGGCAGCCATAACAAAACTTTCCCAAAATGTTAGTTGCATCATTACGATATAACCATAATCTTCTCGCTATCTCGGGGATCTGCATTTTTCGTTCTATGAGACTGAGGAGGAGTAAACGAGCGATCGTACAGCTACCACATGTTGTCTCGAGTTGGTGAGTGCAACGAGATCGCCGGATACGGCTTATTCGTGGTGAAAATTGTGGTAGTAGCACTTCCGTGTAGTGCATTGATGGGTTAGCCAGGTATGATGTTTGAGCGCATTTGAATATCAGGAAATGAAGTCTCTTGTCCCATGGGGTCTCATGGACGACACCACATAGATGAATAACGGCATGAGAGAGAGAGGGGGACGGGATGGGGAAAGGAGAGGGAGAGATATGCAAAAAGGGATAGAATGGATAGGGATATACTTAAAACGAACGAACTGTGATAGTGCTATTTGAATAATACTTTGCATTGAAATGCTAGACCCGATAAAAGAAACCGCCCCACTATTTGAGATATCCCATTATGCGCTATTATCCCTTCGCCGTCGGCCGAGACGTCGTCGGTCAACTCGATGTCTTTTCATACAGTACACATTATGACCAAAGCTCCTTGATTATGAGATACAAGTATACTTTTTTATTACATTACTCCCATTTTTAATCTTTATTGATTCAACAATAACGAAATTATTATTAATTGTAAGTTAAGCGATCAAAACGAAGAACGAATGTCTTCGATTTCTTTAGCATTGATGGTTTTCGAGAGCATTTATAAGCAACGCTATTCGATTAACTCGTAACGATTTTAAGTAATTAATTTGCGCGTTTATTAGTATGACAAGCTAATTACTCTTCATAGATACAAGACAAGGCTTTTTTTTAAATGGAAATAATGGTTGTTTTTTCTTCATGATTTTTCGAATACGATTTCCGAGAATAAGTCTTTCTTTCAGTGGCGAAGAAAAGAAAACTTTTCTGTGAAAATGCAAGAATTCCCTTCAATCCGATAAATGTCTCTCATTAAGGGATTTCTATTTCGGACTCTTCTCTTTGTGGTCGGTAGCTGGTTTCGAAGTTCTCTACATTTTTTCTATATTCATGCGGTCATGGACGGTGAGGTTTCTTCTCATTTTTTTCCGCTTCTGAAATTACTTTTATTCATTCCCGCTATTCCCCTGTTCAATCCATTTTAATACGAACTTGATTTTCCCTAATGAAGAACGATGCGCGATCACGTATGTCGATAATTGCTGTTTTAAAAGCACACTTTCCTGCTTCTGAAAGCACATTACGTCCTTGAAGTTGACCTATTATAATTGCGATCGAAACTTCTGACGCCATGTCGTCGTAAGTTTTTACAAATTGGGTCAATCCGTTTATGGGAATTTACGATGCTAAAATAACCTGAGTAAACTGTCAATAATGCAAACTGTGAAATTGATTCTATCCTCGAACAAACATTATTATTTATTCCCGGAAGTTTAGTTTAGAGTCTAATATTATATATTGTTATACACATATATATATACATATAGATACTTTTATTTAGATATTTATTGCCCTGGTTATTATCCTTTTTCTTTTTTTAAATTGTCTGTTTTTTAAAACGCGTTTCATGAACAGTTTTAAACGCATAATAATATCAGATATCGAGTACTTTCGAAGAAAAATAAGCAATCTTTTGCATTTGCTCTGTCATATGAATTACCTCTTTGCATAAAAACCAAGATTTTTTGTATTTTTATTATATCACTTTTAAGAGTTTCACATTTACTATGGATAAAAAATACACTACGTTTTTACTACACGAGCAGCTAGTCTGAAAAGACCGTTCGTCTATTATTAAAGTGTGATAGCACGAGAGTACCTATTATGCGAGTCGTGTTGAAAAGTTTTGCGAATAGAGAAAGCCAGTGCCGTCGGCAATGAGATTCCTCTGAATTTAATGTGCTCCACTCGACAGAGTGACTTGGCTCCTTATTCCCCTCTCTGCTTCACTTCTCATTTTGTGCGATAATTACACCAAATGTATGCGAATCGGAAGCAAGTTTTAATCAAATTTGTTGGTAAGTAGGCCGAATTCGTCTGTTACCTTATCGCGTGATCTGATTGCCGATGAATGTGAACTTCTATTATTCATATTAAAATCTATGACTATTTTCGATTGTTTTTTCCAATATTTTTGATATTTTCAATTTTTTTTTCATTAAATTTTATTATGACTCAAAATCTACACGAATATTGGTTTACACTGTATCGATATATTCAATATTTGTCAATAGGCAACACATCGTTCTTCAATATATATCTATAAAATAATAGTTACGTGTCATGTACAGATCTAAATGTGTAAATGTCAACATGTTTGTTTAAATCGTAAAATTTTGGAAAAATTTGGGAAAATTTACTTACTGGTATAACATACTGGTATAACATTACTTTAGTTTGTTAACTTGTTTCTTCTTTTTTTCTTCCGCAATGGAAAGAAACTCTATTTTTCTGAAATTTTATAAATCATGTTTGTTCACGATCTTTTTTTTACTCTTGACAAAAGTTATTTTAAGTTAAACAGATTTGGACCTTTTATCGTACGGTAGTACGATAAAACCGGTAACTCATATAAAAAATTATCATAGCATTAATTCTAAAATAATTGAAAAGCAAAGAATGTTTGCATAAAATAATAAAATAGTGAGATATAAAGCAATTAAATATGATTTAATACATGAAATTAATCATGTCTTCTGACATTTCTACCACTTTTATTCTTCTCTTTCATTCCTTTTTCAGATTCCATTTTTGAAATGTTCTCAAATATATCTATAATATATCTTATATACAGGGTGAGGAAAAAGTATGGAAACCTTTAAATATCATTAATTTTTTAAGAAAAAATATGTAATTTGCAACTAACAATTATATATTTTTTCTTAAAAACAACTATGTATTTTCTTTACACCAATTGATTCCTCTCATTATTCTGTGCATAAAAGTATTGAGGTAAGGTCATCGAAAGATGAATATTTTACGAGATATTTTATAGTTTATGTAAAATTAAGAAATTATTTCAAGCCTTATAACTCGGAAAATACTTAATGAAAAAATACTTTATTATAGTGTTTTGGAAAGCTCTCGAGATAAGTTATAAGAATATGCAATAAAAAATAGGGGGTTCCATTTAAGAAATTGACCGACGGTGACCTTCACGTGACCTTTAAATGACTCTCCAAGGTCAAATCATTGTCACCATCTGATGGCATCCTTCAAGTCATGAAACTTTTATTTGAAACATTTTTTGGAAAAACTTCTTTCCGAGATAAAGGTTTCCATACTTTTTCCTCACCCTGTATATCTGTCTCTCTTACATAATTTAAGAGTTGTTGAAATAGAACGCACAGCGTACTCTAACAACAAAACTTGACTTATTTATTACTTAACTTTTTTATTTTTGTTGATTGTTAATTATTTATTTTTATGTATTAATTATAATCGAATTTTATGATTAAAAAAATCTTTTTATAATTACTATAGTAAGTTATAACTAAACTTTAAATTATTTATTCAGAATAAAAAAGAACATAAATTAGTGCGATAATAAAAGCAGTTGTGAGATTTATTGTAATTATTAGGATTATAAATATATTTGATATATTTGTAATTAACTGGATTTTGTTTTTTATAAAGTCTGTTTGATACAGGTAAAAATTATCTTAGTCTATTGTTAACAGTTCAATGTATTGTTAAAATTTCAATGTATTTTTATATAACCTGTTATTATATATTTCCAGTCTATAATTTGCTCTTTACTTTCCTTTTTAGATTACATGTGCAATGTGTTTGGTAGTTTATCATTCATAAGCTGGCGTGTATATCCATCCGATATTTCGCGGACGATGGCAATCTATTCATGACAGAACTCTCCATATAGCACCATCCACATGTTTCTCGATTTCCTATTCTGCTCCAGTTTTTTTTATTCGCTATTGTTGGCATACCATCGTTATGTGTATACTACTGAGCTTCAGATACAGATTAGAAAGCTGGCTTCCAGTAAACCAAAATAAAAACAAGCAAGTTGGAATCGATCTACCTTCACAAAACACAGTGTACATACTTGTGCTTGGAGTTATCCAGATAACTGTTATTTATTACAGAGGTAGTAATTTCATCGAGAGAAGGTTGTGTTATCTGACACAAAATCTCTGTCAAGGTTAGTTACAAGCAAGTCTAATTCTAGACGGAGTAGAGTGCGTTTCAAAAATTTTATCTTTCTTTTGAATTTATGAGAAGACACACATGCTTAGATTTCTCACTTGAATATTATTCGTCAAGTTCTCACTAAAGAAGTCTTGAGCATTTACATTTATATTTACATTTTTAATGTCATAGAAAGATAATTAGACAGATTTATTTGATCAAAGTATACATTTGCAAAAAAAAACCTCTTTATATACTTTCGCTGGAATGTCCTAACTTGTTCGAACATGGCTGATTTGAAACCTTTTTACCAGGATTTCGACGAATTTCAAAATTATCTTTACATTCCTCGTCGATGACGTCAAGCTTATCGGTAGTATAAAGCTTTTCAATTGGACACAGCTATTTATATATTACCGAGAAAAAGATTGCAAGATTGACGTGTTGTATATATATGTATGTACATGTATATTATACATATATATATATGCGCAACATGTATCCTACTGAATAGATAGCAATGTTGGCTCCATCGGCAGCAGATGGTTCCGCTATTGACGTATACCTGCCTATCAGGCTGTACCGTACTCACCAACTCGATTTTTCTTCTTCTCCTTTTCTCTCTCGGCAAGATCCGTCGACGATTGCAATATACTTTCCTTAAATTCGAGAGTCCCGAGGGAGAGAGAACCGTTTCGAGACTGGAATCTAATTTTCTTTGTATCTGCGACGCCTTGTACCGCGCTTTAAAATTGTTCCACATCACTGTGTAACATCGCGATATCCTATCTCTCGATTATTATTTTCTGACATTATCAGAGCATGTCACATCGCATGTCAAATGTGATTGATATGCTTGTTTTAAACCCGCTTTAAATCCGTTTAAAGCATAGATTAGAATTAGTAGAGCTAGTATACTCGATGAGTTTCAATTTTTATGTTTTATGTTACGTTGATTCGTGACGATAAGTGAAAATATAAATATAGTTATTCGAGCAACATTACTTGGTTCTTATTGTGCGAGACACTGCGTTCGGCATTTATTTCTCTTTTTGTCTTTGACTTTTTTTGAGGAATCTTGTTGTACCGTAGCAGTTTCGATACACCTATCTGAAATTCGAGAAAGCGGGAAACAAGTCCGGGAATTGGAACTACTCGCATATACCTTTCTTAGCGAAATCGCCTGCGCCATTTCGTTTGCGCTCGACGTTCTAGCGCAATACTCTCGCAAGGAACGCAAGGAAGATAGCGGGCAATATACAGTTGCAATGTATACGCCAATTTCGAGATAACAGGCCGACCGAGTAATTCGACCGGCCACATGAGATGGCAGAATGAAATTATAATTATAACGTCACGTTTGTGGCAAATTTCGATAAGTAATTTATAGAAGCGATACCCTTGTTTCAAGAGATTAGAATTTGAATCCCTTGCAAAATCGGTTATCATAACAATAACAGTGGTAATAAAACTCAGAGTGAAGTAACAACATAAATTAAAGGTATAAAAAGTTTTAAAAGATATTAGTAAATAAAATAAGATATAAATGAATAGTTTTATTTATTTATGTTTTTTATGTGTGTGTGTTTTTTTGTGCAAGAGTTGTCAATATACAAACTATATGTGCAAGAGTTGTCAATATACAAACTACTTACGTAATAAAATGATAAATTTGAAATAGTTTTGAGAAAGTACATAACATATAATATTGACTTGATTACAGATACATGATTAACTTTGATTAGATTTAAAGTAGTAATTGCTAATTTAATATAATTAAGCGCAATATTCTCTTTTCAGAAATAAAAATACAGTTGTGGAAAAATACGATTTAATTTGGTTTAGGTTTATTTTAATTAATTGATTTTCTCGATATTTTCTTATAAGTATTTAAGCGTATTTATTTTAGCTCAATTTAATATTGAAATTATTTATTAAATTAACACATATTAATATTAAATAGATACAGTGTTACAGCTCTGTTATCTAACATTGAAGAGAATTTGTTGCAATTTAGTGAGGCAATTGTTCGTACATGTGATATGCATGAAAACAGTATGATTTTATAAAGTCATCATATACGTGAGCTATGAACTGTTATAGAACCGCATGTCAATTTCGGAGTAATACATTCAGAGATTCCAATTTAAAAATCGAAACGACGGAATGGAATCTAAATTGCTTTGGCTCGGTTGTGGTAAAAAATACATTCGATATTGAGTATAACGCATACAGATGATGCGCGTTATATGTATGTAAGTAACGGGATTTGATATAAAAACTAAAGCACGATAATATTCATTAGATCTCCCCTTCTCTCGCCGGTAAAATCCGCGTGGCTACACGGAATGATCTTTCGGTATAATTAATGCGTCATATTTATTCATCCCTCTTTTGCATGTAAATGTCCGTCATTTACATCACTGACTAATTACAATTATATCGTAACGTGGTTGCAAACAGTGTAAAAGCATCAATTCCACCGAGGATACACAAGGCACATCGTATCCATGTGGCGCAGTTCGCGCATAGGAACTAATACAGTAAACTCAGACTATTCCCCGTCTATCTCATCTTAACTTTGGTGTTTGTCCTCAAAACTCGTTGTCGTACCGGTTCAATGTAAAGTTAAGCATCGTCAGAAGGTGGTATATGGAAGTTTCGGCGGAGCCGTCACGCAGCGTCAAATATTCTCGAATACTAGGAAAAAAGAGTAGTGCTCTGTGATTGATGGGCTTCAGGAATTAATGTGCCATATACGAACGAGGGAAGCTAAAACGCGTATGGAAACGTGACACATTTACGTCATGTCGAATGAGTAATGTGTCTATTTTTACATTGTTTCGCTTGCATTCTCCATTAAAGTCGCAGATCGACTAGAATGACTTTATTAACACTGGACGAATGTGGATGAGAAATAAAATATTAATAGTTATCTCTAATAGTAAGTATTATGTCCCTCCCTAAGAATAATGGATAAAATTAAACTTCAACAAATGATAATTTTTTAAATATTTTAATAATTTTGAATTACAATTTTTAATGTATCTAATTGCAGTAAGATACTCCAAATTTTTCTAACTATCTAACATATTATAGTATAAAGAAAATAATGTTCCTTGATATTATTGTTTTAATTGGTTATCTTTATAATTCTTTTATTAAAAGGTAATCGTGATACATAGATTCTGTTGATTTTAATTTTAAAATAATGAAAAACTATTTTACATTTTAGAAAGCTCAACATGATCTATTGTTATAACACATGCAATAAATTACGTAATTATGTCAAATTATGTGCTATTTGAAGTTCTTAAAAATTAACTCTTTAGAATACGATATTCTTATTTAAAAAAAATAAACAGACAGAAAACAGCAGCTATACTCTTCTCGCAAGAACTTGCTTGTGTAGCTAGTCGATGGGCGCGAACGTTTGTCCGAAATATGAGGGGGTGTTCAGGGACCACCCAGTATTCCCACTCCAATTCAAGTAATGGAGTCTGAAACATTCCTCTCACACCCCTTTCTGTCCAACATCTCTCTTCCGTCTGCACGTCTCTCCATCTTAGGTATTGCCTCGACGGTCCGAGCTGCCTATTGCTGTCTTACGTTTGCCGCTGTCGACATAAATAGCCAAAGGTGTTAGGCATTAGCGTACAAGTTCTTTTCATCAATTCTATAAGTTCATTATTACACATCGATTAATAACTTTGCATGTTTTAACATGTATTGAATATTAATAATCCTCTTCAATAGTAGAAAAGGGTTGTTAGATTAGAAAATTTAAAATCGAGTGATTTAAAATGTGATAAGATTGATGTTCTGGATGCATTTATGTATTTACGTAAATTGATTTCAATTAACAGAGATTTCTCTGTGCATTTACAGTGTCATCGGAAATATTATCTCTTTTCTACAATAAATAAATAAATATCTCATTTCTATAATGCTTCTGATATTATTTATTGATGTAATTATAATATGTTCAATATTTATTGACATTTATTTTGTTATTTTGTGATTTCGATATTTTGTTATTATTTATATTTTATGCTTATGTCTATTTTTAACGTGATTAAAAGCATTTGATCCGATACAAAAAGAATTTTTAAATATATAATGAAGCTTGTTTTAAATTTTTAATTTTATTTTTAATTTTTTTTGTGGAAATGAGAATTGACTTTATGTAGATATGTTTATGTGTTTTCTACCTAATATAATGTATCTCTGATATGCTTTATCTTTCAGTGTATTTTAAATGACGCACGCTAGATTTATTTCTATTACAATGACCAATGTTTTCGCAAGTATGATACGAAAGTACTCATCAACATTTGCAACTGATATGGCCGATTAAAAAAATATATATAATCCGTTCGTACCTCGTTTGTATCTACTCACTAGTTCATTATGTACAAACAGAATATTATTAATTTTTTTTTTAAGTCAAGTCGATATGTTTGCATCGTATTTATAGCAAAATCGGAAGTTAATTCTTGTTGCGCATGTTATACATTGAATTATTATATCCTTATATTTCTGACTGGGTATTAAGTATACATATTTCAAGTTATATTTGCTTTATAGATTGGTAAGCGAGAGGATAAAACATCATTCTGTATTATATTTTATGTTCTGCATTGTTTTTGTGCTTAATGTAATATTCTCATTAAGAAAATTCTTTGTTTAAATATAAGATTCTTTGGTTAAACGACAAGATATGACAAGATATGACATTTATTTCTCAGTTTTTGTATAAAATATACATGAGTTTTTTTATTCAAATCGATGGGTATTATGAATATCTTTTATATTTGATTTAATACCACACTGTTTAAAAAAAATCTGTTGCGGAAATATTTTGATACTGAATTTTACACGATAATTATTATATATAATGATTATTAATATTTTACTAAAATTTTACACTAGAATCTTATATATTTTATAAACAAATTTATTGAATAATCCATTGAATAATTGAATCTTCCTATAGATTTTTATTTAATGCAAGAAATGATTAGTTGATTATTATGATTTATTTCTGTCCGCTTGAGGAGCAAGTTCTCCAGGCATCGTTCAGTCGGCCGGAAATTTGATTAACGCGGCTTAGCATCTGAACGAACGCCGAAATTTCTGCCAACAGTATGATAACGGTCGTTGTTTTCTGAAAGTTTTGACTATTATATCCAAGTAATCCCCTTCTTAGGATATCAGTACAATTTGTGCAGCGTATTTAAGAGATGGTAGAATTGTTTCAAGTATTTAAATCTTTTCAAGCAAGTTTTGAGATATTACAAATAAATGGTTAATTGTGCTAATCATAATAAATTGTGCAAGGCAAAAGTAATATTTGAAGATGGTTCACTGGCGTATTACGCGGAGTATCTGAGAAATATCATCGGGATTTTCGTATTATGAAGTATCCAAGCTATGTTATCATAAAAGTCCACTGGCGATTTTCCCCCCTCCGTGTGTAATAATTGATTTTACACACACACACGCACACACACGCGCGCGCATCTCCGGCATATAAAATTCTAATCTACCGCAAAGTCGACATAATGATGAGCGTCGCTGATATGTCGTAAAGGACGAACGCGCCCGTAAAAAGGAGGGGGATAAAATCGATAAGGATCGTCGAATAAGTATAAAGGATTTCGAATCTTTCTGGCTATCGTAAAAACGTACCGCGTCTTACGTATCCGGCCAATGCAAGTCGATCCGCGCTAGATGAATAAGAGTGCCAAATCCTCAAGTCGTCCAGAAGAAATACAGCGCGAGCTGAGCCGGAGTTTCCAAAGATCGTAGACGATTGAGACTATCGACTGTACATACACACACACACACACTCGTTTCCCTCCCTTCCTCCCTCTCTCTTTCCCTCTTCTTTCTTTCTCTCATTCACTCACTCACGACGTCTGTGAATTTCGAGTAGATACTAAAATTGATACAGAGCGAGAGAGAGTTTCTATTGATAACGCCTCCGCGCACGTTCGGAGCTATCATAACTGGAAATCCTTCGTGATTGCAGCGGATATATAAAGGATATATCTGAGCTTCGCCGAAGTAAACTACAAATTCGAGGATAAATCGACCGATCATAATGTTGCCTCGTATGTAAACTTGAAAATGTTATGTCCGTGTAAAAAGGTATAAAAGATGCCGTCGAGAATATTTGCGCAAATAATGCTTTATTTTGGGATTGGAATTGTTTAAATAATTAATTAAACGGCAAATACATAGTATTAATTATTTGTACAGTGACGTTATTAAATAAAATAATTACGCGACACTGATAAACTGTCTTGTTTTATGTTTGAATAATTTTGACAGAAATACGATGATAAATCTCATTGCAATTTGTTATTGTAGAATTTGTCATTGTCCTTGGTGCATTCGTCGCTTTTTTTATTTTTTTTTTCAATACAGTTACCATTTAACTAGCATGTATCGATTCTTTCACGGAAAATGTCCGAATCGATGAACATCGAGCGACGTCAAATTACGGTTGATGTTTATCAGTAGACGAGCGATGCTCGATGGTCTCCCCGGAGAAACATAGCTCCGGATTTAATTTCCCACGAACGCGTACGTATCTCTGCACATGCATTCCAGCGTACACATACTCAAAAGAGTCTGGAACGAGTGGCCTGAAGTGGCGGGTTGCTCAGTCGCGCGTTGGTTTAATGCTCTATAAATTGTGCCGCAAAGTGCTAGTCCAGCTCACCGACACGGTCACGGTCGGTCGTGGTACTGTATGGATGTATGTAAGTATCATGCCACGTGTGAACGGGGATGCGCCTTAGGAAAGCGCGTGTGTAACGTGCGAGTCTACATTTGTATGTCAGTTTCACGGGGATACACCACGCGGGGTAGACCGTCGCGCACGCACGAGAGTGTTCACACCTGCGAGCGTGCACTCGTACAGTTTATACGCGCGTCCGAGCTTACGTAATTAATCCCGCGTGAGACTGCACGGGGACGCACTGCGCTAATTACCCGCTTCGCGCTCGACCGCTTTTCGCGCGTATATCCGGACACGTATGCGCTCACGCATACGAGAATCATGTTTGTGTGCGTATTTATGTATGTATACGTAGACCAGGGACCGCGAATATATATATTTCACATATAATCAATTTTGAAACTAAACAGGAGGTAGGATGTGTATCCATCTCGCTTTTAATCCACAAAATCGGACGTTTAATTTTATGTTATGATTTCATATTTCCATTTGTTTTTAATTTTACACACATATCCATGAAATTTTTACAATTCGCACAAGTTATTTAATCAGTTATTATTCTCCACACTGCGGCACATATCACGATTACTGAAAAGTAGAAAAATGGATTTATGTTAAATCGTATGATCGTGAGTTTATAGCCGCTCTTAAAGCAAACGCATAAAGCGAATTCATAACGCGACAAGCTGACTTAAATTTCCTTACCAAATACATTTCGACTTTTACGATTATTACTACGGGTATTTGGAGAAAAACAATAATTTATTCAGTGCATCATTATTCATGCTACATTTTAAGTTGTAAAATCCTTTGTTTTCAGTTTTTTTTGCTTTGATTCGTGATCGAAGTACGCTCTTCAAATGATGTTTTTAATACTTGCACGTATATAATGAATTGTTAAAAGAATCAAAGAGGATGTTATTATTGAATTATTAAAGAGTAGAGAGAGAGAGAGAGAAGAATGCTTCACTTTCACGAGATGATAAAATCTTAAAAAAAATCTTAAACTTCTCAGATCTTAAAATTTTCATAATGACGTTCAAATTTTAATAATGACGAAAAAGCAATCAACAAGAGCTAATTCACAGATGTACGAGACTTGCAAATAAGATGTTGTTATCGATATCCTTGCAAAGAGAGCCTTTTCTTGAGGTATGCAGTTGTTGAAGGTGAATGAGCTGGGAGAAACGGTACTGAGCTTTACTGACCCGTGTAACGTCCAGACGGCCTCCCTCTATCTGTACTTTACAATCGAGGGTTTTATTGAAATCTCCCCGTTCTCTCTCTATATAAACTCCAAGAGACATTTTTATCTGTCGGATAAATTCTCCCAGGTCCTCGGCATTGCGGGAAAGAGCGGTAAAGAATCTCTTCAAGGGGGTGGGATGTCGGTCCGGACGGCCCGCGGGGGATGATAGAAAGACCGACGCCAGTTTTGCACTCGAGGAGGAATTATTGGTGAGATATGAAGGGGCCAAAGTTACCGCTGATAAACCCTGAGCATACGTTTGGAAATCGTATATGAGCATTTTCCATGGAATTTATGCGTGGTCTACTTGATTCTTTGACGGTTTCTCTCGAGTTCGTTCGAATAATTTATTGAACGTTTTAAATGAATGATTCTGGCATTGATATATTTCAGGAATTTTATTACGATGAATTGGATGATATAATGGTATCGCGATTGATAATGGAATCAATACTTAGCTCTATTAGCTGTTATAAGAAGAGAGAAAATAAAGAACTTTTCTTAGCTTTATTTAATTAATTATTTCTTTCTTTCTTGTATTTCTCTATTATATCAAATTATATTTTAAACTGTTTTTTAATTTGAACATTTTTGCGATACAAAAGCGTTTAAAAATAAATTTTCTCTTATTGCTGAGAAATTTTATTTTTTCTAATAAATAGTTGATTTAATTTATCTGTCCCGGTACAAACAATATATACAACACTAAATCAATACATACAAACCAATAAATTAGCAGAATGTGTGATATTTGAAGAAAAATTTGTATTGAAAATATATTTGAAATTGTGTTTTGCATAAATTTTTATGAAAGCTTTTATGAAGCTTACAAACAATACGTTATAATATTTTATATAATACATCATGAAAAATATGTGTATATATTTTGTAATGAATATTCTATCATATAAATTTCGATTATGAGAAATTATCCTGTCTTATACCTTTCAAAATCTAATTATGCATAAAGTATCGAAAAGACATTTCGCAATTAATTTTATAATATTACAAACATGAATATGAAAGTGCTATCACAGAAATGATCCTCGAATTCCTCTTGAAGACCCATTTAAGCAAAGCGAAATGGGTCTTACAACGTATATCTTATAATGTAATTAACAAGGTAATTAATGTTATTTCGTTTCTTCTGGCGTTGATATCAAATGCAGATTTCTATTTTCGTCGCACCTCTGTGTCACGAGCGCAAATAACATTTCCGAAGGAACGGATCGATCCCCGAGATGTCAGCGACTTGGCGCAAGGTATCGGCTAAAGTGTCTCCTATCTGTTGCAGATGCAACTCGTAGGACGCGCACGTCGTCGAGATGCAGACACGTCGTATCCTCGAAAGCTTCTGCTACTGGCAATTTCGCAAATGTGCGAAGACTCATCGTGAACAGCTCACTGTCACCCTCCCTCCTCTTCATCTATTATTCGTCTGCTCTCCCTCAAGCTCATTCTTTATTCTAAATACCTATTAACAAGTCCCATCTGGCAAGTCAAACTAAATCCAAGCTGTCGCGTATATGAAGTGAGCCGTCACATTGTGTCCTTTCGGATTAATTGCGAAATGTTCTGGGATTAAAAAATTTTTTAAAATAATTCTTGCATTTGTGTCTAAATCTTCAAATATTTTGATTTTTAGGAAATTTAAACATTTTCAAGATTTGTTATAAGAGTCCGTTTCTTCTTCGACTTCTGTCATCAGTACAAAGTCAAGGGATAATCGGATGACAATCTGATGTCATTGATGCATCAGTCTAATTAAAGTGATCCCTTTTATTAATATCGTATACATATGTACCCATATGCATAATTTTCCAATATGTATAAATACCAGGTATGTTTAGGCTCGGCGAAATAAAACACGACATATGTGCGTGCACTGTTGCGCTCATGCGAAATTGGGAACACACGGAAATTTTCAGCATTTATGCGCAAATTCAATTCGCAACTAACGCACGTGGGGACTATAAATATCAATTTGCCCGAAATATTCAGCGTGATGTACAACTTCGGCACGCGCACAACAGACAACGCGCCGCGAGAGAGTTGCGTGCTGAATTTATAAAGTTTACTGCCCCGTCTTCGTGCGCGGCATAATGTTTGACTGAAAATGTTGCAGTTTATGTGCACTGACGCAATATTAGAGTTAACAATGTTTTTAAGATGCCTATCGCTGGTTTTAACGCGCTCCGCTTGTTTTAGCGCCATTTCCATCCTCATCGATATAAATTCAATGTTTATTCAGTAACATTCAATGCAATTACGGTTTCGTAGAATTCGATGACAATAAATTATCTCACGTAATACTGCAAAGATAATTATACAATGCCAGCAGCGCGGAGATATAGCGAATCAATTTGCATCCTGAGAAATAATTTCGGACTCGCGTTTACATATATGCACTATGGAAGGCCCATTACGCGTTTATATCGTTATCGTTAGACTTGAATATTCGCGAAACAGCAACGCGTGCTAGTTGTAATCCAACCAGACTTAATAATTTGATTAATTGCAATGGATGCACGCGTACCCCGCATTTCTCCTACTGTTTAATTTGAATCAGTTCTCCGATACAGAGATTATTGAGCATAAAAGATTCTAGTGATCTTATTGCTGAATTTGCGTTTTTGTTCAGGAGTAAACGCCTCGCGTTTTTGTTCAGGAGTAAACGAAGTTTAGATAATTTGTTTTAGTAAATACTTATGTGGCTTTTCTTACTGTATCTGCTTTTTTAACGACTTGCCATTATATTAAACCAATTTTTGCAACTAACGATATATCTATACTGTTATATAACATATTGTATAAGTCTAACGGTCTTGTATTATCGATATTTGCATTATCATTGCTATTAACATTCTATACAATATTTATCTTAAAGACATCTTTTAGACATTTAAAATAATGGAAATTGAAACATTTCTTAATGTAATAATTGATGGTAATCAATATCTCTTAAAAATTTTATCATACTGATGTTATTTTTAACGATGATTTTTAACGCATAATTGGATTTATGGAAACATTCTTTAACAAAAACTGCTCTCTAATCAGTTTTGTAGAACTAAATAAGATTTTTATCTTATTTAGTTTTACATTCAATTAATAAGCGATGTAAGATATAGTTACAGCATTGTCTCTCAATAATTATATTGTTGAATCTTATGAATACTTCAGATTGTAGCAAAAAAAATCAAATTCCTGATAGTATTCTTGTTCGTGCTCATATATGCAAATAATGTCTCAAGCATGCTATTTTTGTTGAATTGGAAACGGAGGTAGAATTGTAAGTTGCGGCAGACTGTGAAAGACATCTATAATTCAGGTTACGAGCATGTGGAGCAGCGGAATCGGGAAATAGCTGGAGCAGTCTTGGGAGAAGGAGAAAAAGGTAGAAGATAAACCCAGTAAAAGAGAGAATAGGTACAGAGAAATGGGTATCGCGTAAGAAAGAAAGATGGAAACTAAGAACGAAGGAGGGAAGGAGAAAGGGCGTGAGAGCGCCAGTACCGTTTGAAGGTCCAAGTGCGTCTGAGAGGCCAGTAATTTCTTTTTATATCCGACTCGATTCGAGCCGTTGCTTTTCCACTTTCAACCCTCGTATTTATCGCTCACGGCGTTAACACTTTGTCGGGGATTGCGCGACGGAATTTCCTCGTCATAAGAGATTGGAAACAAAGTTTTACTCGCGAAAAGAACTCATCCGTGAGTATTGTTATCGTTTAACATGTCTAAAGTGTACATACATTGAAAATAGAGATATTTGTCAACTATGTTATGTTCACTTTTAGTCTTGAATTCTAGATAGGCGAATTAAGACTGCTTGTGATCATGAAATTGCATTCAAGTTTATCATATTGTAATATGTTATATGTCGGATTAGAATTGTGTGAATATTAATGATGAGCGATATCGTCGAATGAAATAACGTGTTTGGGGAAAGCAATAGCGTTATGTATAGACGTACTATTAAATCACAACGTGATGATATATTGTCTTCTCGAATGATCTGTAAATAAATATGACGCGATCGAATAGCCATCATTAATCAATGCTGTTTTTGTCTGCTTTTTGCCGTTATATCCTAATTATGTTATACACGAGCGAGCTGCATAAAGTGACTGCAATCCATAATTATTGCGGCCGTATCATCGCACTCACTTAATTGCTAACGTTTTATCCCGTAATATATTAATGCGAATAAAATTGGCGATTGCATCCCAAATTTGTATAATAACCACCCGATGCAAATTTGTGTACTTTTTATTCGAAATTATAAAGCAAGATTCAGATTACACATTAATATGTATCAACTAACCTTTTCATTCCAAATTGATGATTCGTTTACAAACAAAATTTGCAATATTTACAAGAGTGTGTGCATGCGCGCGCGCGCGTTTTTCTCAAGAAACTGTATAAGTATATATTAAAATATAATAGTACAATGTTGCATAAATGGATTATATAGGAAAATTAATGAAGGAATTCCGAATCAATTAAATAAATATATAGATAAATGAGATGGCATACATTGTCGCGAGATATGAGAAATGAGATAGTAATTGTAACATACGTACTGTACATGAGATAGTAATTGTAATTCAAATATTTGCACGTCGCAGCTATCTGCGTTTAAACTATTTGTGCAATAATTAAAAAGAAAATATGTGATGAGAAATACAAAGCTTCGAGTATTTCATTACTCTGTGCAAGTATTGTGCAAAATATGCCAATATGAAATTTGATCACGTGCTCTTTATCCCGTCGCAGCTTGTTCATTCTAATAAGCAATATCGGAAGCCAAACATTATCCGACGTTTGATCACGTGCACTTTACGGTCCGACATAATGCAAAAGTTTCTATTTTCTCATGAGGCATACCACACTACACGCCGAATAGCTGATGTGCATTGTCAAATAACGGTGAAGCTCGCATATGCTATAATCAATCACTGCGGTTGTACACATAACGGAGAATGATCTCATCTCTTTTTCGAGTCCTAATATCACGTGCATATAAGTCACGCATGTAAATCGAACTCAGTTTAAATAAAAACTGTTATAATTTCAGCATATCCGTGCTTGGTAATATGGCATCTTGTTTTGTGTGTCCCCATCGACTCGGATAAGAATACAGATTATTTTCACGCGTCTGTAGTATAGAATCTTGTTCTCATTGAAATTCTATTGTAGTTTCGAGTTCTTTTTAATGTGTTTTAATGCGTGATCTGATGAAGATTATCGTGCTTATACTGTATAAATATATGGTGTGTATGTGTGAGAGAGAAAGCCAGACAAAGAGAGAGACGAGTTTATGGTACTAGCGACAAGAATTGTCGCCGCCATGAACTTTGAGAAGGACTTTGAAGTTGTTACAACCCTACTGAAATGGTTGTTCGACGCCCGAAGTTGCATCCAAGTAGTACTTTTACAATGCGAGCTGGTGCCGTGGCGTGTAACCGTCTAGCGAGTGCGGTATACTTGTACGTAGTACTTTCGCGATTCTCGTAACTTTAACACTACTATCATTGGTAATATCTATCTCGGTAACTTGCGATATCTTTGGTCCGGTTTATTGCAATTCGATTGCTTATCGTACAGGCGGACGTACAAAGAAAGTGAAGTTTTCTTCGTTAAGAGTCTTCCGCATAAGTCTGAGATGACTTGCCGGAGGCGAGTTTGCTTGTTTGATAGAATTTTATGGAGTTTTCTCTCCTTTTTCTTTTAACACATAGACTCATGCTTTGATATCGGTACGGTTATTTATGTGTAAAATTATATGTACTTTTATATAATGATCACGAAAAGTAAATATCATAAACCATAAAGCGAGTGTATCAACTTGCAGTAATAAAAATAAGATAATAAAAATATAATAAAATGACGTTTGAAATAAAACCTAGATACGTTCTTTACCGATGAGTTTTATTTAATTCTACAAAATACACTTCAATACTATTTACATTAAAAATTCGACACAAACATACTGTTTTGCTTTATACAGTCTATAGATAGAGAAATATTGTTGAACCTTAGTGTCAAAGTGACTATAATCGGAAGAATGAAATTGGATATAACAGATTGCAATTTAATTGAACGCCATACATGTAGACAAAAACTAAGGAATAGAAGTTTTCTTCATTAGGTGGAGAAAGAAACTCGAACAGCAAGAGTGAGCTTGTTTAATCTCGTTATTTTTCAGCGAAGTTTTTTCTTCTTCTAAGTACGGATCATCTTTCATTTAAAGTGTCAAGTAAATAATCAAGATATTTATATAATGGATTGATCAAAATTTGTTTTTAAAATTAATCAAAATTTTTTAAAAAACTAGAATGCTAAAAATATCTATATACCAATTTTATATTGTGCGAAAAATCTTAAAGCTAAAACATTAAATTAATTATATACGCTGTCGGTTAAAAATTTCCGATTAATTCAAACGTTTCAATTTTAATTGTACATGTATGGTGATTGTTGTTATTTATTTAAACATTCTAAATTTGGCATCATAACATATAAATTTGCTCATTTGTTCATCGAAACTATTGCTACTGGAGGAATAACTCAGAATAAACTTCTGAATTTTATAATTCTAATTCTGTATTTTATGAAAAAATGGTTAATCATAATGGTGAAGGAATCGTTTTAAAAATAATTTTTTTTTAACTGCAGAAAATTCTGTTTTCTTTAGTAATTAATAGGATAACTACAAGAAAAATTTAGATATAGGAAAAATATATTTGTGTTTATTACAACATAATTTATGTACAAAGTATTAACAATAATCACAATAATGAAGAATATGGAGAAATGATATTAGTAATAAAAAGTTTGATAAATGTTAGTTTACGAAAATAGTACATCTCAAATATATGATTATCTAAAGTTTTCTCTCTGTCACAGTTTGAAAAACTGATATTGTTATAAACGTTATATAACATTTACACAATGCATGTGCATAGGCGTTGCTTATATATAATTTTTTATTCATATGTATATTTGTATTTTTCGCGGTATAAAAAAGTTGCAGAAAGAAAAAATATATTTATACAAGACTTACACGCAAAAATGCATAGCCTAAATCTCGTCCACACACACTCATACAAAATTGTGATAATGCATTAATTATTAGTTTGTTAACAGCTATTACTAATTATGCCAACGTATATTTGGTCTTATTTAGTGTTACTCGTGTAAATAAATAATGTAATAATGTGTGAATACAACACACTTTTTACTATTGTCTTTTATTATTGTATGTATTTACTATTTTATGTTCTTCGTTAGACACGGTTTTTTAATTAAAAAAGTGAGAATGATTGAAATTGAACGATTAGTTTAAATAAAGCTAAATAAATAAACTATAATATTTAATATTTAACTATAAATTATAATATTTTACTTTTCGTTAACTATGTAGACGGATAAAGATTATTTTATAAATATTACTACTAACCATGTGAAAGTAATATCTTAAAAAATACTGAAAAATACGGGAACATTTTTCTTAACAGATTTTTGGTAAGATAATAAGATTAATGCCTTTTATACAAATGTGTGCTTTACATTCATTCAGTCTATTAAATATTGTTGAAACTTTCAATAATGCACAATTTTCGAAAGCTGATTTTCTTTATGGATGTATCAGCAAATCACATATCTTCCTCAAACTCTCAGAGTGTAGCAGTGCTAGAGCGATGGAGCTTGACCGCTTTGATCTTGGCTAATCAAGCGAGTAGTGAATATATCGATGTACTACGTATTCTCGGCCTAATGACCCATCATTGTATAAATCAAACGTCGAAGCTGCATCGTCGCTCACCTCGTTATGGAACTTAGAAACGCTCAATATGCGTAATTGGATAACAGATGACGGAGGGATCTTATTATCACATGTAGGCTTAATTATATATTTGAATCAGAGTTTCCACAAAACTAAGATGAAACTCAGATTTAATAATACGGATACATTTTCGTAAAGTCATACTCAGTTTGGGAACAAGATGGATTCGGAATGTATTATTGGACTTTGATCAATAATGCTTCAATAAGAAGTTGAAGCTAAAATAACGAATCGAAAGTGCGATTACTATTTACATTATACATAGTTTTAAAATATTCAAAGACCACTTCAATTTACATTTAAATTTAATCGATTTCATACTTTCCTTTTATATTTTATTTGATACACTATTAATGTTTCTGTGTCCCAATTTTATAATCTCTGTTTCTGATCGCGATTCATTAGCGTACGTTTCGTAGCATATCTATCGCCGCTATTCTCTAGAAGTTCTTGAATAGAACATTTATCTTTGGCATACCAATCCGACAAATCCGAATATATTTTCGGCTTTTTCTGCTTATGCAGCACCTCGCAAAGGGTACAAACAGCTCGCTTTGTTCCGCTATTGACTCGATAATATTTCTTCCATTGTAAGAAGCTCTGATATCGTTGCAGATCCTGAGAGAGATATTTCAAATACGCGGCGAGCTCCTTAGGACTTTCAAAGTCCAAAGCATTTATGTAGGAATTCGGTGGTGCGAACTGACTGTAATTAGCGCCTCCGTAAACCACCGGGACGACATTATACCTGCAAGAATATTGATAAGAAAATTCCGTTATTGGTTGATAGTATTTTCTTACAGTTTTGCTTATTCTACCTGCGAAACTATACATACAGAAATGTACGATAAACAAATCGATGAATGGAGCAAAATTGAAATAAACAATACAGAACAGCTTTCCGTATTCAATGATATTACGTATATATGTCTATATACATACATGTAGGTTGAGCATTATTTAAAAAAAAACCTACTCTGACCTGAATATTAGCTCTTCTGGTGGATATTAATAACGATAATTGAAAGGTTTTGGATTGTAGACATGTATTTATTGAAAATTATAACAAAAAACATTGCTTTGACTTATTTTTTGGCTTTGATTGCATATGGAATAAGTACGCACTCTTGGCTACACGATGACATAAATGACAATGACAAATGTCTTTTGATATGTAGTTTATATCAAAATATATTTGTCATCAGATATTGGATGCTCGTAAAATGATTATTCGTAATATCGTATGGTAAACGGACATATTTAACGATCACCAAAGCATTGTTCGCATTGTGCTCCGTTGAGCAGCTCGTGTGAATAAAAACGGAAAAGAAACACGCGCTGTTATCGTGGCGTTATCGTTATCACTTGTATTTCACAATCGTCAAATAGCAATAAATTCGATTCAATTATTGACATGTAGTCGTATTGGTTCTATCGCGCCGATAATATTTCATTCCCAGACAATTGTGAAATTTTGATGTCAACTTTATGTTTATTACATTTACATTAAATGTCAACGCGTAACGCAGCAGTTTGCGATTTGAATAGGTTCTATACTTGAGTGCATGTGAATAATACGATTATATTGGAAAATATCGTTCAAATGTTAACATGGAAATGTTTTTTTCCTAAGAAAACATCCACAATATGCTTGCTCTGTGTGAAAGGTGACTTAAAAAGTAATAATAATTTTAAAAAAAGAAAAACAGCAAGAATAATTCATTGTAAAAATTTTTAAAATAACGTTTCTTCACGTACATTTTTATTTAAATAATCAAAGACTGCTAGAATTAAAGATTGCAAGTAAATCGATAAAATATTTTCATATCAATCTTATAACTATTTAAATCGCACATGAATGGCACACGCGTTATTTGTAAGTCTTGTGTGTTTCGTATCATCAGGGAAAGTTTTTGCGGACATTAGTTGGATTGTCTTTGTTTTCACACTGATTGCGGATAACGATTTCTCGTCATCTGAAGCTGTGTTATTACCTTAAAGGATTCATCAGCTTCTCCGTCACGTAATCGTCACAGAAGGAATTCTCGAAAGACAGGTAGAAAAAGTAGTCGGCCTCAACTACATCACTAAAACAGTTTCGGTCTCTTTCACAGCTAAAGTTGCCGCATTTGCCATAAATATGGACGTCTATGTACTTCGACAGCTCCATTACATACTTGAACCGGCCACTTTTGGCATGGCAATTGCTTACAAACCAAGTTACCGGCTTGCTCTTACCCGCGACGGTGTCCAATATCGCAGATAGCACTTCGTCTACTGCGTCCCCTGCACCTGTGAAAACTGATTAGTTCTCGCGTACTCGAGGTTATACTGTGAGAAGATATGTACACGACCCGAGAATTTGTTGTTCGCAAACATAGGAATCATTTGTTTTGTGACAGGGAAACTAATTACGTTTCACATAAAAGACACAAAGAGATAAAAAAGAATAAAATTGTAGTAAAGTGTTCTAATTTCTGATTTTAAAACCAGTTATTTTCAATATAAAGAATGAACATTTTCGTGTACTGAATAACATTTTTTTGATCTAAATATTTTTATTAATTGCAAAACGGCACTAAATAAAGAAAAGTTGCGCGCGCGTGTGTGTATAATGCATACAAAGGAATATATTACTTGTGTTATTTTGAAAAGCGTTCCAATCAATGTCCTTTGAAGGTGCGACGAATTTACCGCTTTTTACATCTTCCATGACATCATACGTCCAAGGTATGTCACTATCGAGCCGGTATGTCATCGTGAGGTTGAAGTAGCTCTTTCGATATTTCTCATGTACTTTTCGATTGGCTGGACTTTCCAAATTAACGTACACATAAAATTGCGCTGTCTTCCTCTTCTGTGGCACTTCATATTCACCCATTTCGTTACCGTGAAAAAGAATCGCGTCGTAATCTTCCACATTCAAATAGTCCCGATCGTTGAAAACTTTACACTTATTGATGGGACAATCGCGAAAAATGTCACCTGTTCCGAAGTAAAAATTTCTGTCACCAAATAACGTATTCCACAGAAGAATAGTTTTTATGTCTTTTTCTCTATACATCTTTGCCCTAACGATTACATCCGCGAAATAATCCTCTTCACGAATCATCTTGAAAAATATGTCGTGAATTTGAAAATTTCTGTAAGTGGATGAGAAGTAGAAGCATGTTGTCAAGATTGTTGCCACAATTAGACCGATGAAGAGATATGATTTCTTCTTGATTGCTTTGACAATGTTTTTCTGGAAATGTGCTACTTGCATTTTTTATAATGGTAAGTGCCGTTATTAGGTAGAGTGTAGCCAAAAAGTCATCAGAACATGTCTCCAAACTAAGCTTCATGTAGTTGCAACTGTCTCGTGTACAATTGATTAAACCATGTTTAAATACACGCATTTAATAGGGTTTTACATGTATTATTTATTTAGCGCACATCTACTGCTATTCTACAACAGGAAGAAGTTTTCTTCTTATCTTCCTCTTACGAATAATTTTTGATAATGAAAAAGATTGTATAATTGGCTTAAATTTCCCAGAAGAAATTTCTTGTAAACAACCTATTATTAGCTTTGTTGCCTCCCCTCCCCTCGAATGACGGAATGATGTACTATTCACGTGTCAGAATAAGACACGTGTATGTAAAATTATCTTGTTCGTATTTTACGTAAAATTGTGGTTTATTACCATAATATAATTTGTAGGTAATTGCCTGATAATTCAGTAGAGTTATTTCTTTTCCTTAAAGTTAGAGTTTGATTTTAATAATTGTGATATAAATATGTAATGAATAAGGCCGACAATATTACTTAGCTATTTAAGGATGTTTTTGTACTTCAATTTATGATCAAAATGTTTGTATATGCATCGAAATGTACATATATCGTTTTTATATATTTAATATTAATAAAATAAGAGTTTCTTTATGTACATATGAAATGTGTTGCAGACTTTTTAATTTATGTGTTTTAAAAACACATTTTCGATTAAAATAAGGTTTGTCACTTTGTGCAAAAGAGTTCACATTTATCTCCAATTTCCTTATCAGTCTTGGCACTTATCTGCATGCAATTATTTCTGGCTATAACACATGTCCGAGAAAACTCTTCTTTGCGATATCTGTATGAAAAGAAATTATAATATATTTATATTGACTTAAACTATGATACATTTACGATGATTATTTAAATTATCTTTTTATTATATCTAAAGTTTCGTCAGCAAGGATAATATTAAAAATTTTATGTTATGTAAAAATTTATGTAAAAATAATTTTCTTTATTAACGAGATAACAATAATCACGCTAATAATCAGAATTAAAATATTATAAATACGTAATTTAATATTGTATATATAAGATGTTCTATTTTAATTTATCTCCCAAATTTTTTTATTTTTTAGAAAAAATGCTTCAGACAAAAGTTGCATGTTTCAGAGGAAGACAAATAAATAAATTTTGATAAATTAATTTTCGAAAAAAATCAGAGTCATATGAAAGTCTTCGCCATTTTTTTTAGAATGGAATTATGTGATTTTTTTACATAATATGATTTCTCTTGTTTTGCATACAAAAGATATTAAGGTAGAATTGTTGAAAAATACTTTATTATATACAATAAGATACTTTATTCAGGCACATTTTGACGTAAAATATTTCATAAACTATTCATTTTTTGTGCAATAATTACTTATGCATAAAATAATGAAATTAATGAATGAATTTATGTAAAGAAATACACATACACATAAGTAAGTAGTGTTTTTTAAAAAAGATACGTTGTTGCAAATTACACAGTTTTTTGTACATGTAAACATATATGAGTAGTATATGATACATGAGATAAGATAAATGTATGATAAAATAAGATAAGATAACACACGGAATGAGGGAGTTCCAAGAATCCTGGCTGAGGTAATATTTTTCGCAATAAATTATTTATTTGTAGGGGATGGGGGGTCTTATCAACACTAACATTTAAAATCGAATTGATTTTAAGTTGGTGACTATGTTTGCGTTTAAAAGTTCGACAGTGTCGACACGCACCTTGTATTTAATTATGTACTGCGATTGCGCAGATCATTGATTAGCCAAAAGATCCAGGTTCGACCGTAAAAGGCGAGTTAAAATTCACCTCTTACTATTTAGTAACTCACGAATGTATTAATTGTTTATTGTTTAAGATAAGATAAATTGAAGGTACATATTTTAAACTTCAAGGAGATATCAAATGTAACTAGTGCGAAAATACGGGCGATTAATTTGCTACTACTCTTAGATGAAAGCACTTGATGAAACAGGGGAAATTTTCATGGATGAATAATCGAGTTCTTTCAAAAGATCATAAACGTTTGATGTTCTTTTGGGATAGATGTTCTATTCGCTCACTTTGTCTATCTGGCTGGTATCAGAGCGGACGTGAAGCGCACGAGGTTTCAGTTGATTAAAAATTGCTCTCTTATGATATCCAGTATGAATAGTCTTTTTCTCTACTTGCAGTAGAGCATGCTTTAATCTCTCATCGCAGTTACATTGCACGCATTAAGTAGCATTTTAAATGGACATTTAAAACAGGCAGGATGAACTTAATTGATTAAATGAAGGGAATTAATTGAGGTCAAACTGGCATATGATTGGTGAGCTGCGAGCCGACTTGGTTTGTCAGACTTTCACCGCAATGATTCACCAATTTTTTGAAATCTAAATTCGATTTACATTTTTAGGATAAATGGATCTTAATGTCAAACTTATAAGGTGAAGAATTTATTGCGAAAAATATTACCTCAGGATAGGATCAAACTTATAGGGTGCCTATCCTGAGGTAATATTTTTCGCAATAAATTCTTCACCTTATAAGTTTGACATTAAGATCCATTTATCCCAAAAATGTAAATCGAATTTAGATTTCAAAAAATTGGTGAATCACTGCGGTGAAAGTCTGACAAACCAAGTCGGCTCGCAGCTCACCAATCATATGCCAGTTTGACGTCAATTAATTTCCTTCATTTAAATTTGTAAAAATACTACTGGCAAAGAGAATGATCGTCGTTATAGTTAATTGATTAACACGCAGTGAACTATGAATAATGGAATGCTATAATAAACACTATTATGAAATATTTATTACAAAATATTTGAAAATAACATTATAAAGTAAATAAATATATAATGTAAATATATGATGCAAATATATAATATCTTTAATATTACATGTTTTTTTAATAACAAAATTAATTGTTATCTATAATTGTTACCCTTGTTTTTGTATGTGATGGGTTTGTATTTGCTCTACGTAAAATTTACTATTATTTAAATGAACATATCGATCATATGCAGTATTTAATATGTAGTAAGTGAGTTAATATTGTAGGCAAATACACAACTAAACCATTTAATCCTAATTGACTATAATGAGGATTGCACCAAGCCGGAAGGCGGTTAGAATGATGAACGCAGAGAGAATTAAATAATTAATGGTTAATTTTACGCTATATCCTGCTTATTTGTTAAAAGCGTAAACAAAGTTATTTGTCAATCACATAATTAAAATAGAACAAATCTCGTTTTAATTTATTATAATTACAAGTAAATTAGAACAATTGCAAATATTATATTATATCTATAGCAACACATTATATATTTAATTTAATTTATTATTATATGCGGTATTACATATTACTATATTCTTGATCACACGTTTCCTGTATCGGTAATATTATCGTCACTAATCATTACTAAAGTTTCTTTTGTGTTAAAAAATTAAATTTATTAACTCGTGATTGCATCCACGTTATAAAAAATAATATGTAAATAAAGTTTCTGACATAGTTGAGAAAAAATTTATACTTCAGTATATAATTATTAATTTATTTATTAAGAATTAGTAGATTCATTTAAGAGAGCTATTTATTCGTATCTCTTTACTTTATTCAGAATTCAGGGACGGTATTATATTTATCGTCACCGTGACTAGACTGGCATCAGTTTTACTGACGTAGCTGGAACATCGTCAACGTTTTTCATAGACATTACGTCACGAGTAGCAGGTCCCACACCAGTGATTTGAGATCACGGTCCCGTAGTACGCCATCCATAATACGTGTCGGTTAACATTGATAAATTACATCGTCATTTTGTCACAAATTCAACACACGTAATTAACTGACAATTGACATTAAGTTTTTTCACAGTAATATCGATTTACGAAGCGACATTACAAACGGTAATGGGAAATGTTTAAATGGAGCGTTGAAGGTTGTCGAGTCATCGACATTGCATAATTGCGTCGTTACTTTAATTCGCACGAAAATTCGTTCATATATACATATATTTGAATTCGTATGATACGCGTTCAAATAATTTTTCTTTAATTTTGTACCTTGCGTGCGTTTTTACCAGAGAATAGTATCGATCGATCTTATCGTATGAACGAAGCCAACAGAACCATGTTTCGTTCCCATGTCCTTGACGAGGTTACACCATGATGCGAAACACATTTTTGCAAAAGATTGCGCATTACGAAACTACATGCCTTGAGTTCGCATGACTCGCGCGCCGAGCAACATCTCGTGTCTCACGGGATGTGTAGTCGCGACGGTCGCCACGAGATCGCAACCTGCTGTCTTGAAAGTCGCGACTCGACTGGCTAAACAGAGCGTAGATATCCTACCTAACCCGAACTGGTCTCGATAGCGGAAAAGGAAAATGGTTCGCTCCAACGTTCCGTCAAATGAAAATTGTGCGTGAAGAAATGCTCGACTCTCTATAATTAAAGTGAGATTATTACGATTCGAGAGAGAGAGAGCGACATTCCCGGGCAGTTTAGAATTTCTGGTTGTACCTTGATAGACAGCATCTGTAATTTTCATGCTTGAGTATATCGAGGATACTGATATTCATGCATTACCGCGAGACAGTTTCTAAATGCATCTTCATATATTATGTTAATAAGTAGAATTTTATAAATGGAGATAGAGAGTAAATAAAAAAGTTTCAAAAATATCTTGACATTAATTTCTCATTTGCAAAACTACAACAAAAATACTGCGCGATATGTGCATATGCAAAATAATTCAGTTGAAATAATATATCAGAACATATTTATAAATGCAGAAATTTATATACA
This sequence comes from Crematogaster levior, assembly GCA_901521435.1. Lineage (NCBI taxonomy): Eukaryota > Metazoa > Arthropoda > Insecta > Hymenoptera > Formicidae > Crematogaster > Crematogaster levior. The sequence continues at coordinate 152,401 of CABEGB010000710.1, read as the reverse complement.
TAAAATATATTAAATGTGATTTATCATGCAAAGTTAAAGGTTACCGTTTGGACAATGTGAAATAAAACAATAAATATTTTGCCATGAAAATTTTCGAAGGTAATGTAAACGGTTTATGTTTAAGAAATATGTATACGATCAATGAATTATTAATTTGTTCGCGAAGAATCGATGGATGTAAAATTAAAATATTCTTTTACCCAGCAAATACTCTATTCTTAAATCGTTCTTTATTGTCTCTTTGACAACGCTGGCGTTATGTGCGATAACTATTTACTAAAATCTCAGTATGATGATTGCAATGGCAATTAAACTAAGATATTTGATTGATTTGGTGCAAAAATATAAGTGTGTAAAATGTAATGTAATGACATATGTTTACGTTGAAATCTATTTTTCCCTGCTTGCTTTCTTTCGACATTATACATTGAGATGTTAATTCATTATTTATTTAATTCCATCAAGATAATGAGAATATTTTTAATAAATTATATATTTGCATACAATGCAAAATATACGCGGCTGTAGTGGAAAAATAATTTTTATTTTGATATTTTATAAAATAAGTATAAACGTATTTATAAATAAAACTAATAACATTTAATTAATTAATGAATTAAGTGAACATATACCTAGATTCTTAATTGCGTAGTTGTATCCCGAGGCACATAATATTCGAGTGGATACAAATAATGAAATTTACTTTTCACCACCACCGTACGCTAATACAATCTTATTTGTAATTCATTTCTGTACATACATATGAGCTTCCATTAACACACGAGTATCTAATATAAAATTACTATTCACATTTATTTTATGTCTGTTTTGAAAATCGATATAACGGCGACACGGCGACGCGGCGACGTGGCGACGTGACGTCACCTTTTTGACAATAAATCTTGTTTGTGCGTCCATGAACGCGACGCGCACATCTCTACGTAATAGAATCCCTTAAACAATCGATCTGAGGAGGCATTAAACCTCCTACGCACCACCCCCAGGTCGTATCAGCATTGCGGATATTTGGCTTATTGTTAGAGTCGACATTTTGCAGGCATTTAATTTTGTTTTCATTTGTCGAAACTTTAATGTAACCTATAATATCTATATGCCATCACTGCGTGACTGCGCGCTGTCACGTTCAATTAACCTTTCGTTCGCGATATACATACATATACACAATAGATATACATACATTGCGGCTATAATAACTATTGCCGTTGCTATATGGTTTCAAAGTCGAATTTGTCTCTTATTCTATTCTACAATATTATCTCGACCTTTTTCCATGCCTCAGTTTTGTTCGATTGGAGTACGTGTATTTGCACAATAGCCCTTCAAACCCTGTGATCCCCATATTTCATAGACTTAAAAAAATTTATATTTGGTTTTGAATATTTATAACTGTATAAATATTCAAAGACTGATGTACAACATTAAAAGATTGATGCATGAATATATAAACAGATTAAAGTAAAAATTGTTTAAAAAAAATTATTTTTGTTATCCCATTTATTTTAAACTATATTACTAATATTTCAGTTTTTTTAAGTTTTTTTAAATCCATTTTAATACTTGTCAATATTTGTTTTTTTATGTTCTTTATGTTCTCTATGTGCCTGGTTCTATTAGCCAAGTGTTAATGGAAAAAAAATTGTTTCTAGAAGCAGAGAAAAATAATTTGGCATATTTGTCAGATACATTGGGATTATTTATACGTAAAAAATAGAGCGACTCGGAGAATTAAATTATTAAATTAAATTGAAGGATGGTTAGTTAGTCGAGTCACTCAATCACCATCAAGTCTCCAAATACATTTAAATGTCATTTTTTTTAAATTAATTAATTAACAGAATTTGATTAAAATCGCTTTTAGAAACATAGTGAAAATTATTTTTTCATATACAGTTTGATTTTGACAAAAAACAAAATCAATAGCATAATTGAGGTAGAAACTATTAAATAAGTAGAAAAATTAATTAAAAATATTGATATTGAGTGGTTTGAGCCATTCTCAGCGGTATAATAATAGAAATCTACACATCCCTCATCGATTCTTGATGAGTGCTTAACAAAATGTCAGTTCCGAAAGTCAGTGTGTCAGAAAGTCACTTGATAATTTCAACAAAACTGAAGAATGGAATTTCGCTAATCTATTCATGAGAAAGAATGAAGAAAAAATCACTCACCAAGTTGCGTGAGAGAACATTATCGCATGTGAACGGAAATGTAAAACAGATTAGTTATTAGATAAATTTAAAAAGAGTTAAATTGTGCTGTAGTCAACTTTTCGATCGTATAAGTGCTGCTGGCGAATGCTGACGTCAAATGATTTGTGACCGGTCAATTGTAAATTAAAAGATACACACAAAGAGTGCTAGGTTCGCAGATAAATATATACAACAATGAACAACAATGTCAAGGTTTAAACATATTAAGTTTAAACATATTTGTAAATGCAGTATATATGTCACACAAGTGAAACACGTAAGAGATTCCGCGAGCAACGGAATGAACGATTGTAAACTGTCTGATTGTGGATACTTTATGTAGATTCGGCACGGTTAATAATTAATTAACGAATGGACTTACAATTTTGAGGTTACTGGCCGTGAAGGTGCTGAGTCTCGTAGGGTTTTATACCTCCCTTTTCCGAAGATGCTAGAGTTCAGGCTCCAAATAATCCAACGCCAAGACAAATTCGATCGACATTTTGTCTTACTGATATCGTTGATTGTCCTGATAAATGAACAATAAGTGTGGGATACAGGGAAAGCGTGCTCTCAATTTGCGGTCTGTATCTTTCGGATTACTGTCGTCGACTGTCGTTTCTCGTCGACGCGATCATGACCTCTGGAAGAAGCGACGCTTCGAGACCTTTTGCAAAGAAGATCGCGAATTTATATCGTCACTTGATACTAACGAGAATTTATATCGTTACTTAATGCACGCGACAATACAGGTGACACCTGGTATAGTTACCTATATTGTCGCGTGCTCTCGTTAACATTAAGTGACGATATAAATTCGCGATCTTTCTTTGCGAAAGGTCTCGAAGCGTCGCTTCTTCCAGGGGCCATGATCGCGTCGGCGAGAAACAACAGTCGATCGGCAGAGAATCGGAGACGGGCGTCGCGTCTTACAAACATTTACGGACGCAAGATTTTCCGCTCCTACATAAGTGTTGTCGATATTTGGCTCTCTCGAGTGTTTTTCTTTAGCGATTTTTCTGTCAAACATGTTGAAGACAAAGGAGATCGCGAGGACAGCACGACTCTGCCCGACGATAGAATGTTCGAAATCTTGAGATCGCCAGATTCTAGCATCTTAACATGTGATGTAAAAACTAATAAATGTTCCATGCAAAAACAATGACGATTTAACTAGAACTAGGAGTCAAAAGTTACCTTTACTGTAATGTTTGAATAGAATGCCAATATTTTAAATGCCAATATTTTAAGTTCTCGCATAAGTATTCACGTAACGTTAACTTTTTAATTGGTAACTTTAATTGGTTTCGTGTTGCTTAAACACTAGAGTATAGTATTTGAGGTACTGTAACCAGCACCAGAACGGCTAGAGTAATTTATCTTTCTCGACTAAATAATAATTTGAATTCGGAACTCGACCTTGTCGTAGTCTCCCATCAGTTTCTCCAAAAAATTCTTCCTGACTACTGTTTCGTACAGATAGACGTGTATCCTGTTACTGAAGACCCGCAAAGCTTTTGAAAACTGTTTGCATTGAAATAACTCGTGCTGCCTTTTCCTAAAGCACTATACCCTTTTATTAATTTTATTCATCATACATTCTAAAACTTTTTAGCGAAAAACGATAGTGTGACAGCTTTTCACAAGTTGATTGCGTCAAACTTTCCATTGCTTCGCTCGCGAGTCCCTTGTCTCTCTACTGCTATTTATTTTATCCTTTAAGTTAAGAAATAAAACTTGAAATAAAATGTTTTTTAAATTATATGTATATGGAAGACCTTTGTATAAAAGCTTTTTTACTTGATTATAAATCGTTTCTCTCTCTCTTTTATTATAATATATATATATATATATATATATATAGCAAAAAAGTTGTTATATAATATGTAATATTGAAAAAATTTAACTAAAAATATTTAAAGTTAGTGGTAATACTACCGAGATGCAACTGGTATTATTTCTTGCCAGAATGTAAAAATAATTTTAATAACTGTTAATGACAAATTAATAATAGGGCATTTTATATGAAAAAAGAACGATAAAAATCAGATCTGAACGTTTATCGTGAATCGTTTTTTAAGAAACGTGATAATAAACATGATATCAAGACTCCAAATGTTAGAATTGTTGAATTTTCACCGAAACATCAAACATAACGTTGGTGTGCGTCAGTGTGCACAGACTTCCGGTCAGTGCGACGTCTTCGACCGGAATTGACGGCGGCTCTCTTCCGGTCGAGCAGCCAGCCAACTATCCTCCTACTTCACTCTCGAGTGCACCAGTTCTAAAAGTCCTTCAGAAGAGTTGTCATTCGACACGGATGTTCCGGCGTATCCACCACCTTCCTTTTCTTTTTAACACCTTCGACTTTCCTTCCACGATGTCGATGTTAGACGTGTGTTTCTCTCACAATGTCAAAGATATTGTGAGCGATCGTTTTATATTAACGATAGTTTCTCGAGTACTACCTTTTTCTGTTTTCATTATCGCATTAATTTATTAAAAATATTTTATTATGAATGCATATAATTGTATAACATTATTCAGCAAGAATTTTAAATTTATCAAGAATTCTAAATTTGCCTGTAAAACGAAGGGAGAAAATGGAAAATAATTGCTGAATGTTATTTAAAAAGATTTATATATTAATCTGTGTAAGTTATTCAAGCTTCGAAATTTAAGATTGCAGATGATTATAAATATTATTTAATATTCTACGTTTTCATTATACAATATATATGATAAAAATTTCGTGTGGTTCACGTATTCACGAGTTTAACGAAACGTCCTTTGACCAGTACCAAAATGTTGTCGCATTTATTAAAACAAAAGTTAGGAGTAACATTTGTTAACTGGGTGGTTAATTTTTTTATACCGATTCACGGCGCTATTTAAATTTTGGTGCATGATGCGCATTGTATATAAATACAAATACCTTGCGGTTTTTGCGGTCACACACAAAGTGCGAAAGAATATAAGGGATTATCCGGCGGGATCGGTTGAATATTCCAACTCGCACCGGCACAGCGGGAATAATAATGATGAAAATATTGTACGTTTAATATTCTACGAGCACACTTTCAGTCTCGCAGTTGTAACGATATATGCATTTTGGTTCAGCTTTAAACGAGAAGTATCGTCGCTATATAAATTTAAATTCGAATTCTGTGATGCTCCCGTCTGCATGATAATTGGTCGTATTCCAAGTGCAGATATTCGTAAAAATTCGAACGCGTAAACGAGTTTGGTCCAAACATTACGAAATATTCCATGAATATCGCATAAGCTTTGACAATATTTAGCGAAATAACACAAAATAAATGCTTTATTTATAAATGTACAGTATATTGTATATATTGTATTTTTTTCGATCTTTCGCATGAGTGCAATATCAGTGACTTCATTTTGATAGTAGTTGTAACGATGACCAATGTACTTTTAACGAAATATGTACCATTTCTATACATGCATTATTATTTTTCCAACATTTCATTTAGAAATGCTCATTTGTATCATATGAATAACTTGAATCATACGTATATATAATTGCAATCTATTAATACGATTACATAATTTATTGTATTATAAAAATCTGCGAAATTGGTTGTTCGAGCATGAATAATTAATTTATATCTTCGATAAGCATTCTTTGTACGATGAGCATGAAATCACATAAGCAAATTTCTAATGAAAAAGTATGTAAACGAGTCGATTACAAATTAAAATAATTTTACAGATATGAATAAATAAACATGAATAAATATATGCAAATTGCGAGCGGCTCACCATAACGCGCACTATACCGTGACGACCGGCGGTTGAAAAATTGCTCTGACTTAATTTCGTTTGCGAAAACGTTTTTCGAATATGTCGACGCCATTCGATATCGCGGATTTCGAATGTCACACGATAGCGGACCTCATCACGAGTAATCGTTTCTCGTTAATTTATCTTCGAATGGACCTCATTTATCGACTATTCCATTTCGGCGGAACTTCGACCGTTCGAAGATGAAAAATTCACGAGCCGATACGAGCGCGGCCAATTTTCTATTCTTTGGCCATCACGAGTTCATCAGTCACAATTATCGTTTTATTGACATTGTCCATGATATTTTTATATATTAAAATATCGGTGAGGGAAAGAGTAGTTAATCGCGTTATTGTTTATGGCAGCTCGACGGTCGTTATATTTCAGCCACATGTTACCACACGGAAACTCGTATTTCGAAGTATAAGATATCGAATTTTGCACTCAAACGAAGAGAGTTCAGTTTTCAGAATAAACCAGTTTCTAACAATAAATATTTTCGAAATTCAATTATTTTAAGAATGATTTCACAATCACGACTTATTAAGATTATTAATTTATTTTTAAAGTTTAGATCTGGATTTAGAATGGTTCAAAATAATGAAAAATATGATAATAATTGTTACGCTACGCGTTATTATAATACGAATTGCACAACTGACGATACTTTTTTGTGTGTTGCAGCGCTTTCCGATCCGCCAATATTTGCCGAACCGATACCAAATGTCACAGTGGCACTGGGAAGGGACGTCAGTCTACCCTGTGTCATCGAAAATCTCGGAAGTTACAAGGTAACATACTGAACGCTGCATAAGTGTGTACCTCCATGTAACCGCGATCTAAATTGATACTCACACTTATACTCATTACTTATACTCATGACTCATACTCATTATTCATGTTTATTATTCATACTCATTACTTATACTCAATACTCAATACTCATTACTCATACTCATTACTCATTACTTACACTCATTACTTACTCATTATTTATACTCATTATACTCATACTTATACTTATATTCTTACCCTTTCTTGGTTTCGCGTAGACAACCGGTTTCCTCTTATCCCTGTAATTTTCTTCTTCCTGGAGCATGTTTTCCTAATGGTCGGAACTTACCTTTACTAAACAGAATTTCCTCAATTATTCATTAACCGAATTACAAGGAACGGTGGTCTTGTAAAGATATTTTTTACAAAATTTTTTAAATTACGTTTGCGAAAGTGAAATGTTAATCCGCCTTATAATGTTGCATGCAATGTGTTTTTGTCTTAATTTAGTTTACGTAAAATCGGATGATTTTATGTTATCTCTGCGTATTCAATATATCTACCATGATTTATAGTTACCATATTTACATACTCATATATTATTCCGCGAGTCTTTTCTTTAGCAATGAAAGCTGATGACATAACAGAGCAAATAGGAAAAACCAGACCGCGATATGTATATTCTTATGTAACGTTTTTCAAACTTTAAAGCTTGCTATACTTCTTTTTGATATACATATAAGGTTCATGTATATCTTGTGCAATAAGATAAATCAATATTTTATTACGTAATAACTCATGTACAAATCTTAGTAGGAGAGATGCGTGTCTTTCTTTAAGAGTCTCTATGACGTATTTAGAATATATTACACATCAGAAAATTGTGCAAAAAATAACGGGTTTTCTCGTAAGAATAAAAAGATACGTAATCGCTATCTAGTGTACTTTGTGATTTGCGGGTTCGTCCCGGTAGCATTGAAGACCGCTGTTAGGCAACCGTATTGGAAACGCATCAGTTGTCCCGTCAGGGAGTTGGATGCGAGACGCCACTATACCGCAGCCTGCAGGCGATCAACGTAACACACGAACAAACATATCGGCAGGCGTAACGAGCGATGTAGTTTTCTAAAGTGAAATGGGTATTTGCGCTTCGAGGGATATATGAAAAATCGAGAAAATCTTTGAACTTCATTAAAAGTTGTCGATCGTATCGTCATTTCCATTTTCCCGTTCGGGAATTCGAATCAAGCTGCGTGCCTGATTGACGTCGAAATCCGGCGAGATCAATGAACGAATCGCGATGTTTTTATGAGAATTTAATTTCATCGACTGACGATTTTATTATGCTAATGGAAAGCAGATATACATATCACACGTGGCAGTCTCAAAGCCGCGGATAATCGAAGTCTCATACATCAATGAATAAAACATTATTGTTTTACGATTATTATTATAATACGCGATAATTATCCGCGATTAATATCGAAACTTTTCACTTTCACACACACATACAAATATAAAGGAAAAAATGTAATTTTTTTCGCTGCTAGATATTCCAATAAGATTTAAATTGCGTGTATAATATTCTAGCTAATTAATTTATCAGGAAGAACGAACAGGAAGCATCTCAAATGCATTGTATCTTGCTTCGTTTCTCCCGTAGCTACAATTACTGGAAAGCTGTATTCATACTCGGGTGGACATGCCCGTACCGTTAGTCAGAAAATTGCATCAAGCACGCGATTACGTCTTGCACGGACAGCCTTGAGCAGTAAACGGGACCGATCGTCAACCGATCGTGAAAGAGTGATGTTTCTAATATTCCTTGATATAGAGTTCACTGGTATCTGTGCAGGATGTTTCAGATGAAATTTGTTCGTAAAATTATATAATAAAATATAGTTATATAATAATTATATTATAATAGTTATATAAACATTTATCTACGAATATTCCGGTGAATGTGTCTCGAGATGGGGTTATTGATTAGCAAAAATATCGTGTTAATTAGCAAAAATATCGTAGTAATAATTAATTGTTTCTTAGATTTAAAAAAATCGAAATATCAAAAATATTAAATATTTTTAACATGAATGAAAACTTTTTATATAGATAAATAAATAATAGGTTACACTACGATTCAATTCTAAGCAAATGTACGAAATTAAAAATAAAATTTTCACTCACAGAGTTAAGATGTTGAATATATTTTTTGAAAATTGCGGCATGATTCTTTTGAATATTTTGAATGTTTATTTTTCGCTAATTGAGATATCCCACGTAAAACTTTCGGTCTGATGGACATAGGAGAGGAAGAAGGTTGCACGCGCACTCGGACCAGTTTGCAGTTAGGCAGAAGACAGTTATTAGGCAAAACCAACCAGTCCGGAGCTGCCGCGTGACTCGGCGAACTTTCCAGACGATAACGCAAAGGTGGAAAATCACTGATATATCAGGCGCAGGAACCGGGAAATTGAGATTGCATCAACTTTGGAACTCTCCTACGGCTATTAAGAATGCTATTAAAGTGATACGGCGATGTTCGTGTGTAAGCAAACGTTTTCCGATCGCGCGTTCGAGCGTCGCGTCGTACGCCGATAAGAAGCGCGTTTGCTCGCGAACGGCTCGTGTAACTTCTTACACGATATTGAATAAAATGGTAATTTATTTTTTTCCTTCCCGCTCCGCGCGATTCGACATCCTGCCGTCGATATCCTGCTTGTCGAAAATTTATCGTGATATCGCTCGTCTGCGCGTCCCGATTCGAAAATAAATTCTCCGTCTCTGAGCTCGAAAGCACAACCTGAAAATTTTTCTTTAACGATTGCGAAAATAGACCATTGTGCAACACGGATATTCCGCCTCCTTCGAGCTGTGCGCGAAATAGTTTCCATTTCGGTTTGGAAGGAATGCACGTGGTTACACAGCAATAGTTCGATTTTAGAGGAACGGACCGCGATCGCCATCAAATCGTCCGTGTTGTTGTTTCTGAGGTTCTAAAGGTATTTGGCTTGTGTCTGGCAGCCCAACCTGACGATTGCTTCAGCTTTTCAACCGATCGTTTTCAGGCTATCGAATCTGGCGCAATATCGAAACCATCTCTTGTTGCGACGTTTCACTGGCAACGAATAAGATATATCGCGTAAATACTTTCATTCGTGTATCGGATCCTTACGTCCTTTTCTATTTCTCATATTAATTCAATATCATTTTATTCATTTTTATAAATAAATTTTGTATTTATATATCTTTAACAATTGAAATTTATCTGGGCATTTGTATTATACGAGTTTTTAATCACGTTTATTTATTATTGAACACGACAGCTTATTACCTTATATCTATTTCCATTTGTGAGACAAATAAATTGTAGCATATTGTAACACAATTATTTCATTTTAACGAAATATTATCATATATAATATTCAATACACATGTATCAATATTCTATATTACTACGCATTTTATAATTATGTAAAAAATAGTTAAAAAAAAAAAATCAATGCTGCTTTGAAGCAGCTTAGAAAATATTTATCTGCAATATACTTAATCAATCCGAAATGTATTCGTTCCTCGCATAAACGACGAGAGAAGGGTAATCTAATTTTCTACGGTTCTGAATCGCCTTAGGGAGTTTACACGACGCTATAGCCAACGGTGGGACGCGCAATCGTTTTTTCTTCGTATTCAAAACACGTAGCCCGTCTACGACGAGTCTCGTTAGAGTCGACATTTCGAGAGCGCATAGCCGCCGCGCATTGCAGTTCTCGACTGAGCCCTTTGATCAAAACGCCAGAAAATTTCATCTGCAGGGTGCCAAAGTTTCTCCTTCTCTGTCCTCTCTGTCTGTCCCGGCGGAACGCGAAGAAACCGTACGACTTCTCGAATTTTCCCAGATTTAATTATGCCAGGAGACCTTTTCATGCTGAGAAAATTGCCTCTTTGACCCTTTTGCGAGATAAATTGCATGGTTTTAGTCGAAAAATCATTGCGAATAAACGTAAAGTATTAACTCATACATAATAATAAAAATTCTTAGGAATATATATAAATATGTATATAATAATATTCCATCGACTTTAATTGTTTATTATTATAATCTTAATAAAGTCATATTTTTATGGATTATTTTGAAAATTACAATTTTCATGTAAAAAGTTTATTTCAAACGAACATTTACTAAATATTATTACTTCATTTTGCATTTCTTTTCAATTGTCTTTATTTGGAAAGGCAATTACGGTTTAGGAAGTAGTGAATTAAAAACAGACATATATGTTTATATTGAATTTGTGAGAGAATATCTCCAAGGAAGTTTTATTCCTGTAAAGAACTAATTTTAAAAGAAATGTGTATGGACAATTAATTATATTTAAAATTACGAAAAAATTTAATATAATTTAACTGAAATTATAAAAAGTTATGCACAATTATTGTACATATATTATTATTATTGTATCAAAATTGACAGCTATTTGAAATTAATATTAGTGGTGAATTAAAATTAATTAATTAAAATTGACATAACAGATACAAATGCGTACATATAAAATACATTTGTCGATGTTTTTTGTTATCTATAAAATATAACATTGTAGTTTTTCTTAAAATTTGATATCTAATTAACGAAAATTTAAATTAAATTAATTTAAAAATTTTATTATTTATTTGCTAGTGTGCTTTTTGTGAAGCGTCTTCGACAATAGAAACAACGACAATAGAAACAACATTGTATTAATGGTAATTTTTCAAAATTATTTAATTTAACAAATTCCCGAGCGCAAACGTGCATCTTAATTACGACTGTTATCGTTCAATTTAGTGTTATTCGTAAATGCTAATACGTCATCATTAATTGATAAATTGATAATAAATGCACATGAAAATCGAAGCAGTTATTCATGTGTTCGTAGAAACTTAACAAAGCAAACCGATAAACAATTAACGAAAAGAAAGAGAGATAAGTTTTATATGTATTTGTTCCTATCACAGAGTACTATTTTAATTTATAAAGAAAATTATTTTAATTTATACAAAATGTTGCGCTCGAGTTGAAAAAATTCATTAATGATAAGTGACAGAATTAATTTATTTTGTTTATAAGATACCCACGCATCGTTATTTGATTCAGTAGAAAATACGAGAACGAGAAAAATATCAACTTATTTAAAAATCAACTTTAGTCATATGACTTGTTGGGATACACAATGTTTTTCAGTTGAGTTGCTGGAGGAGCATAGAACGCGAGAGAAATGCAAAATTGACTAGCTGATTGATCTTCTGGAAAATTATTATTAATTATTACTTAGCTTAATAATTATTATGATGATCCACGGAAATATTTTTACAAAGTTAATTAAAACGAACAGTACACACATACATACATACAATCGCCGGTTTACAATGACATATCATTATCAAAGTTGCACAAGACCATTGTAACTCGCTCTAATTCAATGTTCTATGTCGAACTTTCTCCCTGTTATGTTTTCAAACAACTCGGTTTGTCTTTTTCCGCATCTCTCTTTGCTCAGTTATATTTCTATTTGAGCTTTCTCTCTCCAAAATAGCTTTTGTCTTTTTCTTTATCTTTCCTTTCAGCCTTCTGTTCTTTCGTCCTGATTATTACCTTGCCTCTCCTCTCTTTTTCTCTCATTCTCTTTCCAGTCTTATTCGTCGAACTGCAACCTCTTTGCAATTTTTGAATTTTGCCCTACGGCCATCGTCGTGCATGTAGCTCTCAAATACCGTAATAGCACTTGAACGGGCCAAACGCGTATCGTTTACGACCCTGTGAATTTTCCTGCAAAATTACTTGAGGAAGAAATTCAGTAGCAAGGCGTTGGTGTTAATTAGTGGTTAATTAACAGTACACCCACACACATAGGCGAATAATGCTTTATTAAAAGTCGTTAGTACTCGTTTGCAATGTACAAAACTTCGATAATTGATAGATTCACCGATGAAACTCCTAGGTAATCTTGTATGTACCTAAACTCGGTCAATGTTGTTTGCGTTTTGTAAGTAAGTGAAAAATTACATGCAAACTTACATCGATTACTGTCATAATTTTGTTTAGATTCTCTAAAAAGAGATGTTAACTTTTTTGATTTTATTACGCGAAGTATAATTTCATAAAGAGCATGAGGCTGCTTTTCCGTAACTCATCCAGTAAGCTAATATATCTTTCTTGTAAGCTCAAACATGAGAACAGAAAACGGTGTAGTGCATAAAATCGGCATAAAATCTCTCTCAGAATTATTTGACCGTATTTTTCCGTATTATTTCTTTTTTTAGCGGCAAATCTCCTGTGAATTATATGCTCGCGAAATGGTACTTGTGTTCGAAACTTCCGTTCTGTTGACTTCGCGTAGTTCTCACGATATATTTCACATTAATTCCTCGACGCAATAATAGTAAGTTGAACTATTGAAATTGAAGGACGAACAACCCGTTGCGGGATGTGCTCAACATCTGCTGCAACGCTATTACGTGCCAACGTGTTTAATTCGATTTTACTTGAAAGATTAGTATCGTATAACGATAAGAGTTTCTTTCAAAGGAGATCTCGCAGAAGTGAATGTTAAAACGAAAGTGAATGTTTGAACTGAGAAATAAATGAACTGAGTACGATATATACATTATGTTAGAATATCAGTAACTCGACATAAATCAGAATGATACTATTATTATTTTATAATAAATATATGAATCAAGAAATTATGAGAATAGCTTAAATGTAATATAAGTAAAAATATTCAATCTCAATTTTACGTATGGGATTAGAAACTTTAGTTTTGTTGTTATTTCCAGAATATAATTATGTAATATAATATAATTATTTAGTTTTTATTCGATTTAGAGTATATTTTTTAAAAATATGACTTTTTTTTACTTTATACAGAAATAAAATACAAGACCATAAAAGGATATAGAAAATAAAAGCGTACTCTTATTAAACATGATTATAAATGTATGATTATGAAAATAGGAGAATTTTTCAATATTTTATCATACATAATTCTTGTATTAATGGACGAGGTCATTACGACAGTATAAATAAAAAATATGACAGTATAAATATAACATACATAATGTAAAACACTTCACATTTTTTTGCAACTACACAATTGATTGTTATGTATGCAGAAAAACTAGGAAACTGGCACAAACTGCTTGTATTTTATTTATATTTTTACTTATCAATGTTACTGTTATTGTGCAAGTGTTCTTGTTTCCTTCAACGCTTACGTATATTGTTTGAAACGCTTGCCTTATCTAAGAATATGCGATTTCTCATCAAGTAATTCGTGCACAAGTCTGTCGGTACAATGTACTTACAAAAGTTGTATGTATAAACTTCGACTGAACATTGCATATTCATAATACTTGAAAGTACACGGGGTACATTAGTAAATAAATCTTTAAAATAAAAACTATTATAATAAATATAATAAATCTCTATATAATTAATAATTGTAATAATTGTAATAATTATTTCGCTTTTATTATCGAAATTTGTATAAGAATAATAAAAATACGAATCGATCTTTTCTTATGGAAATATTTAGATATCATTTTCTCCGTAATTTTTTTCTGCGGCTCGTAATTGTCTTTTGTGACTGTCCTAGTACTTTGCGCTCCACACTGAAATATTGTTATGACCTTCTTTTTAAACCCGGCGATTCTTATTATCAGAACTGTTGCCGCATTAAGTTGTAGTTGTCATGAATTATTCCGCTCTCGTTTCCTTTCGGTTTTGACTTGGAAATTTACTATTGGCTAGAAATAACACATAAATATGGATTTATATGCGTAAATGGAGGCACAACCGATATCGCAGGAACAGATTGCATTCAACAGAAAGTTGAAATTATTTCACGGAGATTGCGTTACGGTTTCTATATTTTAATTATCGCGTATCCTCTTATCAGCTTTCGGGCTGTCAATCGATCACAAAAAAAATATTTCTCTATATAAAACGAGCTCTCGGGGGTGCGAGGTTAAGCATAAAAGTGATCGAACCGAGCGATGAACTCGTGAATCTAGATTGCATTGAATCATCCATCGTACTGTCAATAGATACCGATATGTGCAAACAGAATCTCTATCTTCACGCGCTAGTTATATAAATCATACGTAGGTATAATTGTAAAAGCGTTAGATATATATCCATATCGCACTACGATATAACCTGTCATGATCACTAGATTTGTTATAATTTAGACGATCGTTTCTCAATACCTTTTGGCGAACTTGTATTGACTTGCACCCTGCTCACATCAAATATCATTTTTTACAATTTCCGTATAAAGTCGCGTGCACATATTTAAATTTTGTTTTTGAAACCGTCGAGATTAATTAGAATTGCGATTTACCACCGCAGTATGTACTTTGCGATAATATTCTATGTTTCTACAGACTGATCTTGAATCACACAGGATTTTCAATCGTGTTTGCAACCAATGAGGAGGAGGTTTCTTATTGAGACCGTTTTAAGACTGATGATACCGCACACATAAGAAAATATTCTTCTTTAAAATTCATTCTTACTCATTAAGTTAAAACATATTATATTTTGATGTCTATTTATTACTATTCTCATTGTTGCAGTACAAATATTATATACTATTTACTTATATATTATTAACATTGTTTATATTTTGTCAAAAATTTAATTTTCAAGACACTCTGGCGAACACATTTATATTAGCGAGTCCTCATCTTCCTGCACGTGCGCGTCGCGACGGCTTCCTCTTCGTTAGAACTTAGGAGCCATCCGCAGTGCGTGACTACGAAAGTTTCTCGTATCGCGCTACAGTGACTTTTCTGGGAGATCCCGGCTAACTTTCCCGGTACGCTCTTCTCTTGCTTATAAACCGTCGTGAAAATTGCCCCGAGAGATGTACGTAATATAAAACTTATTAATCTCAGGACTTCACGCGGCATTATATGACGGTCAATTTAATTTTACTCGTTAGGAAGAGGTAGAGGGCCTGTTTGTAAATTATTGGATGCTTTCTAACAACAATCAGAAGTAATTAAAACTGTTACTGACAGTTTTGACAACGATCTTGTATATTATCCACCTTTTGTAGCCATCGAATTTTTGCTTTTCTTGTCCTTTTTTTAAAATTTTTTTTTCAATTGCGGTGTAGGAAAATCTGCCGAAAACTGAGGCGACCGCATGTTTGTACTACAGATTTTGGAATTATATGCAAGTTGAAGCAGAATCTGTTGAGTTCGGGGATCCTCGGGAACCAGCAAATCCTGTTGGCAGACAAGAGCTTCAGAGATCCGCCACCATCCATCTTCTGAGCTCTTCGTTAGGAGAGCCGTCAGTGGCGTCTGACTGTTTAAAGAACTTTCACGGGATGTACTGTGATTTCCCGTACCTGAAACTTTTGCTTACCCGAGTGCCGACGAAAAGGAAAAGCGGTACATAGACGAACAATTCTAGGCGGAGTTGTTGCCAAGTTCCTAGGTGAAATACCTGAGGGGAAAAGAATTCGGGGTAGGGTAAAATGGGAAACAGCAACTCTCTTAAATGTAAATGTCTCGTCAGATTTAGATTCGCGATAAGTCGATTAAGCGTAATTCGTTTGTTGAGTAGAACGTCAAACAAAATTCTCAGGACGACTGCAGCTGCACCTACAGCAATATAATAGTAATGCTGTCTGTTAAAGAGTATTTATACTAAGTAATTGTTAATAAAATTTATTTTTTTTGTAATTGTTCAATTATAATTTGTCAGATACATATATATCATGTTTTGATTTGGCATATTTTTATTTAATTTGAAAGTTGTCAAGAATATTGTTCTTTTGAAATATAATAAAAACACATGCATCTCAGGAAATATAATGCATATATCAAAATATTGTTAAAATATATTCTGTATAAACAATAATTTTGCGAATAAAAGCTGAATTTTTTGTATGGATTGAAGAAGAAGAAAGAGTAGAAATGATATAATTTACTCTGTCCGAACGGGCTGTTTCTGGCTTAATTTGAGGAAGTATATATACACCGGAAAAAGAGGCGAGGAAAAAGCGGAAGAAGCGCCATTTCCGTGGATCCAGATGTTGCCAACCAGCAATAACGAATCCAAAAAAAAGCGAGATTTAGCGAGTAAATCATTGTACACAAAATCGTGAACATAGAAATACGTTTAGTTAAACATTGTACATATTTCTTTGGTCTCCAATTTTAGATATATCCTTTATTAAAATTTTTAATTATGTATTTTAAGCAATATAGCTGGATATTTTATAATAAAATTAATAAAAATAAGCGATATATTAATTATACACTATTATTTATGAATTTATAGCTTTATAATGACAAATATACAATGAGATAATTAATCATAATTTTTAATATTACTTTTTAAATTAAAGCAATTTCCTTTGGAAATATTTTAATTATTTGAAAACTAAGAGAATTAAGAATTATTCGAAAACTCGTAGATTCTTATGCTATTCTCTTAGCGAAAATGCGCTTTACAACATTTCGCAGGAAGGAAAATGCGATAATAGGAACTGAGTCGGACGGAATTCGTTGCTGTTTTTGTTTCAGTTATGAAGAAGTATACTTATATAAAAAAAGAAACTAAAAGAACAAAAAAAAAGAAAGACTGAGAAACGAGCGCCGTTGCGCTAGCGGGTTGTTGCCTCCAATCCGTGGCGAGAGGAAATGAGAAGAAAGGTTTAGGGAAGCGGAAGTCCTTGAAAGTACATAAGCTTTGTCGCGGAATGAGCTTAGTTAGAAACGAGTTACCTCAGTGGAGCGTAAAATACTGGCGTAATAATCTTTATTCCTGGCGGCCACGCGCATCGCCTCGCAATCTTTTCTTTCCTCTTCCGCCAATCTCAATAATATCGTTACTGGTGATGCTGCTTTGTGGTATCGTGACGAGGTCGGGATTGCGAGACAAATTTGACATCGATCGTAAAACTTGCGACGCACAGATTCACCGGTTTCGGGAACATTCATGATTCTTGAGACGCGAAAAGAATTTTTTGCTGACGGGACGCTTAGCTGCGGACTTTCAGAGACGGCGTGACTTCGCAACATGCTAATATGGAAATATTCAATGCAGGAACATGGTGCGATAAACATGGATGGTTGCTTCTTTCTGGCTTTATGAACTCGTGTCTGCTAGAGATGTGTTAAGCGGACACGTTGAAATTTTCAACGTGATGGTTGCTCAACCTTACTGTTACCGTCGGATCTTAGACTTTAGAGAATTAAATTTGAACTTGTACATGTACATGTACATGTTTATACAACTAGCGAAAGTATATTATAAACGTATAGATTGTTTTAATTTTTATTAAAATATGATATAAATCGATATAAATCGAATGGAAATATTTTACATTCACATCGTAAGAGAGAATAAATGCTTTTATAAACACAATAATTTATAACAAAAATTTTACCGGAAAATGCATGAACAAACACAACATGGAAAACGCAATTAAAAACACAACACTCTCTTATCATTATTAAATCTCACATGAACTATTATACAATTACATATTTATTTATTTTTGCTGTTTATGAAATAATGTCGAAGAGACAGATCGGAAAAGGAATATATAATAAGACTAATAAACCGTTAATTATTAAAAAGAAAGGAAAAAAAATTGAAAATAAATTATTGGATAAATAAATGAATAAATAGGTTGGTCACAATTTAAAAAAAAAGGACTAAAAAAATTATAAAAATAATAGCAAATTTGGTAACGCAAATTTGAGACAAAAGGGATAGAAAAAAGAGAGAGAAGAAAAGATTAATTAAATATAACATAAAAATCATTAATAAAACATAAATAAAAACGTTATTTTATTTATAAAAATTATATATACTTGATTTAAAAATATAATTACGATTCTGTCATAATGTTACATATAATATTACAATACTTAACAATATACCTTTAAATATTTGTTTCTTTCTTGTTTTTAGGTGGCGTGGATCCATGTTGGTCGCCAAATGTTGCTCACTATTCACAAACATGTGGTCGTGAAAGTACCTAGGTTTTCCGTGTCACACGACAATCAGAAAACATGGCTACTTCATATTAACAGTGTGCAACAGGATGACCGAGGTTATTATATGTGCCAAGTAAATACTAATCCAATGATAAGCCAAGTGGGTTTTCTTCAAGTCGTTGGTAAATATCATTTTATTAATAATCTACAACTAAAAACAAGTCTACAACTAAATAACTTGTTCTAAATAAATTACGTACAAAACACATATATTATATTCCCTAATTATAATTGCAATGTGATATACAACATGAGAGAAATAAGTAATGGCAAAAGTTTATAATGCAGTAAAATGCATATTAGTAGCTAAATATTTATTTTAATCTAAAATTATTTTATTCCATTTAATTGCCGCGATGTACATTTAAAAGGTATTTTAACGTTATGTTATTCGAAATAAATATGTATTTTGTAAAATCCGCATTAAAAGGAGTGTTTAACTGAATTTCAATTATTCAACTTTGTGGGTTAAACTCCGAATAAAAAAATTCTTTTATATGTATTCCAGTGCCACCGAATATATTGGATTCCCTTTCTACTGAGAGCACTGTGGCAGTTCGAGAACATCAGAATATTACTCTCACATGTAAAGCCGACGGATATCCGCCACCGAAATTAATGTGGAAGCGAGAAGATGGTCAAGGAATAGCCGTTAACAAACATCATAAAGGTACGTCATTGTATTAAATTATTTTTTATACCGTTGTAATGGAAGTAATCATTCTCCATTTATATTCTATAGAATATCGAAAATCTATTTTCCACACGGTTCTCTTGATGTCTTGTATCCGTTTCAGTCAATTTAACTCGAAGAAATTTATATATTCCTCGTAAGTTCACTCGAGATAAAAGAGTTATAAGTTGCAAATGTATTTTTACGATTTTACATCAACAATTTCAGTCTATTTTATTGTTAGTAGCTTTATTTGTCGCATTATTTATCTATTAGGTAGCTTTACATTTTGTTAAAATATAAAATATAAAATAAGTTAAATATAAAATATAAAATAGAAATAAATATAAAATATAAATAAATATAAAATATAAAATAAGTTTAAATAATTTTTAAAAATTATTAACAATAATACTATTTTTGAATATAAAAATACAGAAATTTTAAACATTTTGTTATTATTATTCTTCGGTTCTTTTCATTTTACATGTATTTCTGTCGCACATTTTGCAGCACATATGTAAATTTAATACTTGATTATTTAATAACGTAACGTTTTGCACCGAGCTACATATTTTGTTTCGTTTGGAAAATTTTCTTTGTTCGCTTATGTACGAACTTAGAAACGGTTCCACAAGTTTCCTCTTACGATGTCTCAAGATCCCTTGTCTACGCGAGTCGAAACTTTGAAGCACTTTTACAAGGGGAAACGGACGTATTTGTAATGCAACCCGTATAAGTTCAATGCGGAAAGTAATTTTTGGTACGAGGATGTTCTTTTTCTGTACGTTTTTCTTCGGGTCCCACGAGTCCTGGCATCGACGTCTCGCTCAAATAGCAGATCGATAGACGTTTGCTGAATCGAAGAAATTCGAAGTATATTTTCATCAATTACAGATGTAGAGATACCTACCTTGCATACAAGTCCAATCCAGTGGGATGCGTTAGAAAATGTGAAATGAAAAGTCTTATCGATTTCGTGTTTAACAATTTCGTGTTTTCTTCGGATTTCTCCAATATATTTATGAAATTATTAGTCTGATTACATCTCCGCAATGACATACATGTAGATTGAACGAGGGAAATCTAAGGACAAATATTTAATTTTGTTTTATAAAAACAATTATATTATTTAATCGTACGCATTATAAATCTCTATGAAACTGATAAAACGCACATGCTCAATATAAAATATCAATCTTGCCGCGCATTTATTTATTAATTCTCAAATGAATCAGCCATTTGGGAATTAATGAATAAATGCTTGGTAAAATCTTTAACACAGACAGTCTGAAAGTGATTACATTGTTACCGTCGTGAATTCCTCCGACGTTTACCCGACTTCGTCCTAGATAGATTTAAATTCAGGGCATTCAGACGGCAATATTTTTCATGTGACAGCCGCACGTAAATCAGCTTAAGTTTTTATTAGATTCCCAATAATTATTCCTTTTATTATTTCCTTGCGTGTTAATTGTTATCAATAAATCTATATATATATATATAGCTGGCTTTTTGATTCTGCTTTCGTGATTACTGTCGCAAATAAAATATTTGGAAACCTGCAAAAAAGATATCTATTTCATCGAGATTCTGTAAGTTTCTTTATAGATTTTTATTGCGCGAATACTCACCCCTTCTCAGCTTACCTTGAATGTTATATTAATCCCATTAATTGCGGGTAAATCAGTGATCTTTATTTAACATAAACATTATTACATTTCATTGGTAAAACACTCGAATGATTCACATAAATATTCAATGGGGAGATTTTTAGTATTCTCAAGTAATCGTACGTATTAATTAAAAGGACATATAAGTACATACTCTTACATTTGTTCCGGAATATCACGAGATGTAATTTCTTCTTCCGCTCTTTGCAATAAATCGTAGAAGGGAGATAACTAATTAACGGAACCAAAGAAGAAAGTTACGACATTGTATTCAACATCAAGAGCAGTAAATCGTGGCAATGATAGTTCGTAAAGCGCGCGGCGTGCGCTTATCTAATATCTACATTATGTCCCCACGCGTGTTACGCCGTTATCGTCTTTGCACATTGAGCGTTAAGCTTCAGGACAGAATAGGGCAAACTGCATACGCGCCATCAGAGAATGCCCAGAGGGTACGACGTTCATGGTAAAGCAATAAAGTGCGATAAACTGTGCAGGTCCCCACCCACTTCACCATCGTGCTATTAGCAATGCAATTATCGCCTGCTCTCTGGCAGTTGGGGCATCCGCGACCTTTAGGTCTCTCTATATCTTTTCTTTATACCCGAAATAGAATTATGCTGTGGAATAGAGTTTCGCTATTTAATAACTCCACATGATATCGTTCGACACTAATGTATTCGATGTCGCACTTTTCGTTAAAAACGTCAGTTCTCTTGTCCATAGGTTTTTTAATCCGCATTGATTGAATTAAATTTTTATTCTGTCGCGGTGAGCGAGAGGTGCGAGAGAGAGTGACAGACGTCGTAATTGACCAATGATGATTCTTCGAAATAAATCCTTTGCGCTATACAGTGTTACACCTACTTTTTTTAGCACTTGGCAATGTACTATCGATTTATTGATTAAGCGCATTACGTTTCCTCTCGCGAAAAACGTGCCAACGGGAAATTTTTAGCGATCGCAACCTGCAAGTTATTGCGGTCGAGTAAACTTTGCTTCAGGTTTGCTCCATCTACAGCGTGATTAGTAATACAATTATCTGCTTTCGCGATTTCTTTCGTCGACATAACGCGCTAGCTCTGTCTACTCGCGCGAGTAATTTCTAAGTAGCGACAATTTTATAACGTAACTGTAAATATATTTCAACGCCGTTATTGAATCCACACGTTCGAACTCATAATTGTTAAAACGTTCGAGTTATCTGTGCAAAATCCCTGGTAGACACGTGGCCGCAAGTTAACGTCACGAGATACGATCAACTGGGAGTAACGCAATTGCCAGTTCACACAATTCCGTCTATCAGTTTACCACGCGATCCCACATTTTATCGAGTTACACTCGCGTAAATATTTAGCCGAACAAAAAGGAACACCGTGGCATTATTAGCGTGCTATAAACATACACTGAACTCGTTTGTACGCGGATTAACTTCTAACTGGCTTGAGAGCTGCCAGACAATTAAATTCCGTACACCGTGGATTGATTTAAAAATAAATCAATCGAATTGAATTACAATTGTAATTGCAATATCGCTTAAGCAATATTGTAAATATGAAGTGTTACTTATGCACGATCGCACGGATAATTCTGCGCCTGTATATATTTCACATTCTCCGATATAAAATTATCTTACTTTATTTAATCACGAAATGCTTACGGCAACTTATTGCAGAAATTTATCATACTCTCTTGTCCTCCTATGTTTCTCGTAATCAATATAAATAATATAAATAAGATTCAGAAGCTTTTGATATTCCATGCGATATTATATAACATGTATTTTAATAAAAATATTTTATGACAACAATTCCAGTATGAAAAATTGAAAAAGTTTCTTTTGGGGACACACCTAGAAATCCATTAAGGTGATGTGGCCACGCGAGTGAAGCGTCGCCACGGGGGGGACAAGAAGGGGCAGAGACACCGCAGGGAAAACACAAGAGGTACATCGATGCAAACAGCGGATTAGCTAGAGGGATTTATATAACGGGCAAAGCTATCTCCGTAAAGCTCGAGCGGAAGGCTTTTTGCTCTCGACCCCGGCGCTTCTTAAATATTGTAGAGATTAATCAACTTTCTCACAGCCCTTCGCAGAGCGGGACACGAACTACCCCAAGCTGCGAGGAGAGAACGTCCGTCAGCGAGGCAGACAGCCGGGTCCGTGGTAGAGAGCGCCGAGGGTGGAAGGCATGCCTGCAGGCGTAATAGCAGGTGTAATAGCAGTCGCTTGAAAATTATGCGTACACACGGCACATCTATAAAATATACATTACTAAAAATGCGCTACGGTCTCCTTCGGCGTGATTTCGACACGGAATTAAAAGTGTCCCTGTTTGTTATTGCTGCAAGAGAACGCGTCTGTGAGAGGCTCAGAGGCTAAAGTAGCAAAGCTTTAATTACGCGGTTAATTTCTTAGGGGAATTTTGTCTCCTTCAGTGCTCGTTAAAATACATGGACATTATTAGTGTTTACGAAGGCGACTTTTATCGATTATGCAATAAACTTAAAAAAAAAAGTTTTCTGTAAATTTGGATAAGTCTCTTTATGAGGTTATATATTTTTGAAAAATGTACGTTATATAATAATAATAATAATAATAATAATAATAATAATAATCTGTATTAGAAACTTAACAAATAAAGAAAATGTTTGCACATACTTTTCTTCTTTCTCTCAAGAAGCGATTTAAATTGAAACAAATTTAGCGTAAAATTGCCGTAAATATCTTGGAATTAGTAATAATTAGGTAATGCCACTTATTACGTAGCAATTATACTAATTACTACGAAAATTTTGAGCAAGATATTTTTGACTGAAATAATTTAATTTACGGTTATATTCGTTGAGTGAGTTTAATACTTTATTTATAATATTATTCTTATATGTTACTGGTGTTCGCAAGTGATACACGTTAATAACGTATGCGCTCTCATGTACACTTTTACATCCTTATAATCCTTCGCAGTATTCACTTTTAACAACGCAACGAAGTTTACGCTAATTAAACGTCGCGCTCCGTCCTAGCTTTACACTTAAAATCCTGTAGCATCTCGTCCTGTGTGAATTTTCTTCTGAAAAACAACGATAGACTGTTATTCCTTTAATACCAGCAGCATAATAGGTGAAATACAGGTATAATTCAGAAGGATTGCGAGTTAAGGGCGTACTCCACGTTCTTTGTATCTGTGTATATTGCGCCGCAATGCATCATAGAATAGCCACGATGGCTCCGCACCAGTCATGATTATAAATTGCTCGGAACAGCTTTCGAGCTATTCATTTCACCTTGTCAGCAATTAGCCTCTGCATAGTTCGAATGATTTTGACGAGATTACATGAGATACCTTCGCAAAATGAGGGACCAATGGATATAATGTTATTAAATAGCAAAAGTGAAAAACATAAAGAAAAATTACATTTATCTTTGATGAAAATAAAATGTATCTAATATATATATTTAATATAAAAGATATTTGACTTGCCATTTTACCTTTGTGAGATAATATTAACTTCGCGTGCTTAGAATAAATGGGGCTAATAATTTAGGAGATATAACCCCTGTAATAAATTTTATGCATCTACAGATAGGGGAATGCTACGTGCATTCCAATGAGATATAAATGCATATGTATCACCACACGTTCATAGTATTAATATTTCCCTTAAAAAAAAAAAATCAGGATTACGCCACGGACGTTTCCAATTTTTCTCTCTCCTTCTTACCGATCTGCTCTATAAATATAAATAAGCAAGTGTCTCGCATCATTTGGAACATCGTTTGATTAAGATATACGAGTAATTAACACACTGCTTCAAATGTTGCGTAACACAGAATCTTCCGGCGGCACAATGCGCCGTCAACACAAATAACAGGTGTGAACTGCGCCGAGAAGAGAGTCTTGGGATGTCACGATCAAAAACGACAATCTACCTCGTTCGCTACGACGTCGTGCTGTGCACCGAGATCGAGTTATCGGACTTTGTATCCACTTTCGAGGACGCATCGGTAACTTTTAACGAGCGCCCAAGTTCAGTCGCTCGCACACATTTCGACGACAGCGACGCGTGTCACATGCTGCTTCACGTCGTTTCTACACGCATATATACAAGATGACTCGCGTTTCAGTTCGACACGTTTAACGCCACCGATATTCCTCCGCTGACAATAATTAACGTTAAACATAGATCCTTCTGCACGAGAATAATTAGGAACAATTATTTGTGAAAAATAACGAGACTATTGACTATGTTTGTACGAGAGCTTGTGAAGTAGCATTCTAAAATCTAAAAAGTGCTGATATATTATAATCATTGTACTATTTGTTTTATTAGCATTCGTGACTACTCTCCTGAAAATAATAAAGTCTTCCCTAGAAAATAATAAAGTCCTTAATTAGCAAATTTTTTTATTCTTAACTATAAAGTATTTTTTGTTAAGTGTTTATAAAACAACTTGTATACATTTGCTCATTACTGCTCAGACTTGTATACATTTGCACGTATACACTTGTTCATTAACATTAGATATATAGATGTATAGGCATTTCCACACACACACGCGCGCGCGCGCGCGTGTGTGTGTGTGTGTATGTAATATGTATGCACTTTGTTGCTTTGTTTTCAAATGTGTAGGTATTCATGTGCGCGTGTAGTACATGTGAAGTTACATTATAGGTATATGAGGGTGCTCGTTACGCGTTACTAGACAATGTGATTTCCACGTTGTCGAGTCATGCCAAAGTGTCAGTTGCAGTAAGAGACAAGACAAGCTACATCGGCACTTTGTCCAGCTCGAGGCAAAACCAAAGTTTCCTGCTGCACAGGGTATCGACGTGGAGACTCCCTAATGGGATTGTTAAGGATAAATTGAATCCGGAATTTCAAGGAAGTCTCTACGTGATTGACAGTTCGATGCCGATATACTGATTTCATTCTTAGCTCTTCTGCGCAATTGTACATAAAAAGCCATTAGTATTATGAATCGGGAGAGATTTAAGAGTCTTACGAGACAAATAAATCTGACATTTAGTACATTTTCATTTAAAACGTATTATCCATCGTTACGTAAAATCCATTGAGCAACCATTTCAATATTTTTATGTTACCGTATTTTGAGATGAAAATTTCCAAATACATATATATTTATTTATTACATTTATATTATTTTCTAATACTAGAGAGTATTAAACAAGCTTTTTCGATTCGCTTTTTATAAGATATATAAAATCTCTTTATGTATCTTGCATAGAGAGATTTTAGAATATATACTTTAATTGTAAATACACTATAAATATATTAAATACATGTACTTTATACTAAATATAAACAAGAGTGAACATTTCACTTGGGCAAGTTCAGTTACAAATGTTTAATGTTTGAAATGTGTTCAAAAACATAGCTCCTTCTCTAGACGCTCTATCCGTATGTTCTTAATTGTTTGCGATTCGTCTATTTTTACTGCTCTTCTTTTGTCTCTAACATTTGAGTCTAACAGTGGCGCAGTTGTAAGTGAAATGACGCGATTCTTTTAAAAAAGGTTCAGTTGTAAGTGAAATGGCGCGATTCTTTTAAAAAAGGTTCAATGGTATATCTTACAAACACATAAGTTAAGGATCTACTGTTGTATAAATATTAAGACAGTTTCAACCGAAAGTGTGTAAATATTAATCAAAAGAGATGTATCACTGTGACATGTAACTTCATTTATATCACACCTTTCAAACTTTTTTCAACTCGTAACTGAAAGTCGGGATATAAGCGGGACGTTTCAATTAGCGGAAATTGCTTCGATAAAAAGAAAACCACGAACGCGAGGATGGAAAGTAGAGTCGGCTGAAGTGTTCTGTTAGCAAGATTGCGCTTCTTTGCTCACTTTCTTTTTGAAGCTACGCGCATGTTGTCATTCAACCGTCGTTACCTCAAAACCTAAGCAAACAGAATCAACCCGCTCACAGCACGTGAGATTAAGCCATTTCGGATGTAACGTACTATGTAAATGACCAGAACTTCCAGTGTAATCGTGCTTCTTCGACTACGGTAATTCCAACTTTTTGCACGTTCTCGTCAGATCGCTCCTCGAGAGATCGCGGGCTTGGGCTCTCTATCGACAGTATCGAGGGTGAGCTCTCTCTCTCTCGTATGTGTGCACTCGCGATATCCAAGGAAGTCGAGGAAACTCGCTGCCCCTCGGGATCGTGCTTTTTGTCGCGCGGAATGCAATTCGACGTACTTCCTGTTTACAAGGCACTCGGATGTACGAAGAAGAGCTGGCGTTCTCCGGCTTTGCACGCTCCGTCGGCGTAATTCAATTAATTTCGTGAAATAGCGGTCTAGCAGTTTCCTATCCAACGGCTTCCACTCGGAAGCATAGCTTCCTGCGTTATTCACGGTGTGCACTGGAACTGTTGAACTGATAGGCAGAATCGTACGGCTTCGGCCAAGCTCCGAATTCCGACAATCAGGATCATTCAACCCCGAATGTGCCAGATGGATTCTGCTCGAGGATGTTTACCTGCTTTGAGCATGATGATGAATTCGGTGACAGTTGTGTATTTTCATATCAAGATCGAAGAATGAGAAGAGGAACGTTGATAGTTCGATGTTCTGTAACCACAAATATTTTGTAGCCACAAATCGAAGAGGAATTCTCGATAAAAATTTTAATTTATGAATCTATCGCGTTGCCGAAGTCAATGGAATTTTGTCGAGTCAATTATGACAAAAATTAAATTCTAGAAATATAACTAATTAACTTCAATGAAATTAAATAATATAATATAACGAATAATAAAAAAGAACAAACACATTTTAATTAAAATTTGGTAATTGGCTAGCATGTCATAAATATTCAACCGAAAAAAGTATTTATGTGCAGCTATAAATAAATGGTAGTTCAAGATATTAAAGTTTAATAATTAAATTAAATGAAAGTAAAATGACAGTATTGGCTGCGAGAATATTGTAAAATTTTCGTCTCATGATATTTGAATTTATCCTACTTTCAATAAACAAAAACAGAACAATAATGTTACGATCAGAAAGCCAATAATATTAAATCTTTACTATTTAGTTTTTAACGAAACAATACTTTAGAGTGCAAACTACTCAATTGTGACATTGTAACTGTGAAATGTCATCAGTTGCTGGATGCTATAGCGCTCTCCCAGAGAGACATTTCGATCTGAAGGCCGAAACCACAGTGGCTTCCTGACCGTAACACGGCGGTTGGTCCTCGCGCACGTTTCTCATGGTTAATGTCGCCGCCATCTGGGACACGTTGACATCCGGACGACGACATTCTCCCCCAGGAGGTAGCATCGTGGTGCTACGTGGACCAGTTTTAATTCATCGAGTTTTACGGTGAAATTGGGTCCTTCAGGAATTTCCCCAGCGCGTGTCCCCGGTTTGATTATTGAATGGAGTCGCGTACGCGGAAATAGCACTTTCTAGAAAGAGAATATTAGTAGTGGAGTGGTTTCAAACCAGTTTGCC
The DNA here is from genome assembly GCA_901521435.1 of Crematogaster levior. Lineage (NCBI taxonomy): Eukaryota > Metazoa > Arthropoda > Insecta > Hymenoptera > Formicidae > Crematogaster > Crematogaster levior. The sequence continues at coordinate 123,704 of CABEGB010000710.1, read as the reverse complement.
TATAATTCGCTGATTTATCGAGTTTCATAAGCTCGTCGGAGAACGAAAAGACGAACGCGCGTTCACTCTTTGCTTAAGTAGCTTATTTATCTTCTTATTACATTTTCGTCTTTAAAAGCTATCAATTTTGCGTATAATTATTTTCGCAAATATGAGAAACAATGATTTGATATGTTGCATGTGTCACTTATTCGGTAATTTTCTCAATAAGTACATGAAATAAATGTTTTCTCGATAATTATTATAATATTTATACGTGGTTTCTGGATACAAAATACGCCTTTGCATTTTTATAAATTGTCGGTGAAAGAACTGTAACCAATAAATTTTTAGATACAGACAAGTTAGTAGTTCGACCAATTAGCTTCGGACAATGGTAACGTTAGGACAATGGTAGTTTCAATAATAGCAGCACATATTCGTAGCTGCACTTTAGTAACAGAGTCATTGCTATTACGAGCAATTGCGTGATCCAGTTATAAAATAGTTAGTGGTACGTGTAGTCCGTTGTCCTAGACTGCGTTTGAGTCGTGCAAGGAGAGTCAATTGCCGGCAAGCTGGAAAATTAATCGCTCGGTTGCCACTTGGAACGGTTTATAACCATGTTCAGGCTAATCGTACTACCCGACTACTCCTCGTCTACATCCTGATGCCGACGACCGGCTGTTGCATCAACCGATACATCGTCTTGCAGCCGAATCGATCCTTGTAATCGAAATGTGTTATGTTGGTTTACTGCTACCGAATATTAAATAGAAACGCAGAAACTTGTTCGATCGAGTAGCCGAACAATCATAACGTGGAAAATGTCATCTTTTTTCGTCACTAAATTTGTTTTAAAAGACCTTTTGTTTAACAATTATTTTTTTACAAATTGCTTATATACAATTTTATTTATTTTTTTATGTTTGTTTGAACTGTTTGTCAGTTGAATGTGTGTATGTGTGTGTGTATATATATATATGTTGTACGTACGTTATATATACGATAAGACTTTGGAATAAATATTGAAATTTCATCGTTGGTAAATACACGTCTTAGATATTTACGTATGCAATATGGATTTATCGGTACATTGAGGCTTACAATGAAAATATGTGTATATACAGGGTGTCTAATATATATATTATATACAATATATTTATATACAGATCCTGATTTTGTTTGTTCAAAATACAAGATAAAAAATAAATTTTAAACACCTTACACATTACTCACATCTGTTGAATCCGATCTGCAAGAGACCCTGCAGCTCGAGTGATGTGCAGGAAGTTTTATCGGCATATTTTCATATTACAAATGGTCCATCACCATCGCGTTTTTGTCTTCTCATATTTTACTCGTGGCGTTTTCAAAGTGAAGAGTGATGATAAGGAAGATTTTAAATCATCGTGAAAGCATCGCGCTCTAGCACGCGTCAATTTGCAGTGTCGAGTACCACATCGTCCTTTACCGTTTGCATTTCGATGATGGATTGCAAACATTCGTGATAAGCAAACATTTTCCATGGTTTCCGTTAGCATGATGCATTGCTGACCACTGGCGAACGTTTGTGCATACCATTTCATATAATTATATAGCAAAATTATCGCACTTTACGAGCCGACGAAGTCAGTCCAAGAGAAACTATTTGCAATATTATAACGTTGATTGTGCTCGATTTTATTTTACGCGCGATGTCGAATAACGTCAAAGAGCTAAACTATTAGTTAGCACCAATTACTTTCGCGTCATGTTGTAATCAAGTGCCTTTGTCTGCAATTAGTTATTCAACATTTTGGACATCACAGAAGCGATTTATTTGTTAACGTTTTTGTGCTACAAGATCTATTTTTTTTTCATTTCTCTCTCATTTTATTCCTATACAAATTATTATGGTATAAAAACGATGAGTGTAAAGAAGATTAAGCACGTTATTCGAACTTATATGAAATTGTAACAAGTAATTAAATAACGAGGATATGTTGAAATGATATTGATTTCTCAAATTAGTAATTGCGTTTTATCTGTTTTTCTATCTATATTTTGGACCGAATAATTACAAGTAAAACTACGATCAGTTGTGTAGTTCAATTTGTTCGACTTATTCATTTTAACATAGATTCGCTTTCTTCATCACTTTAGCAATATCCAATGTAGTTGTGTGCTCTAACAGCTAATTTCTAATCAAAATTGTGGTGCCTAATCTTCACATGTCAACGCTGTGCATTGAGGAGTCCATTTTATAATCTCGGTATCCGGCGCAATTTTTCCGTCTAACTATTTTGTTATACATAGTTTCATCACGACCCGTCGTATCTTCGTCTGATCTGGCCACTTGAGAGCCTTTCACATCCCTCCTATCTGCCCCTCGATCCACTTTCTCACCTTTTCCCGTGCTCGTCCATAGTCCTGTCGTCCCGCTCGCACCGCATAGGATCGTAAAAGGCCGGAATTTCTGTTCAAACATCTGCAAAGCCGCGCTCCGGGGCATCTGAGCCCCTCTAAAGCTTCATACAAATTCATGACGGAGCACCGGGACCACGTTCGCGCGCCCGCACTATCCTCCAAGTTTTCGGCAGGATAGGTAGGTACATATGCATGCATGTGCATACATATCCACAGCTCCGGTATAGTTCGTAATATTATTTAATACCCTTTGCGCGCCTCGCATCAGCGGTAAAATTTCACGGATTACTTTCGGCGTTTTATTAATACGTGTTATATCGTCGTTTCCCGTGCCACCATATCCGGTATTTCACTGCACCGACCAAGAGAAATGTTAGTTGGTGCGGTCGATGGTCGAGTGTCAAGAGGCGAACTGTGGAATGGAAAGATGTTGAATGAAGATAAACCGCGATGAATGGAGATGTTAAGGCTGACTTATGAGCCGATTACTGAAGAGAATACAAATGTGGCTAAACACAACTTGCAAGTGTAATCACATTGCATTGAAAATAAAATTACATATGTATGAATGTGATATCGATTAGAACATACATAAATCAGGGTAATTAACTTTTCATGATTTTTTTCGCGAATCTTTAATAGTTGCAAATATCACAAATTGACTAAAAATAAAATAAAATTCTCTTTAGTAGCAGTACATACATACACTGTATGCGATAATTATAGAACTAATTATTATAAATATTTATACTCTTAACATTCTGATATCACGAGCGATTCTAAATGTGAAGAGTGCGAGACATACAAACAGCACGTGGTTTCAGAGATGCATGTTTATTTTTCTTCAATTCTTATCGATTTCTTCTCTTACCTATTTTCGTAATAAAGTACATTCAAATGGATGATTTATCGACAATGTCACACTTTCAACTCTATTATCGTGGGTCACATAAATTGTCCATTTTATTTTATATACAATCAGAATGTTTGAAGCATTCTTTTGCTGTCCGCGCGTCCACTTTTATCATGTATTATTAATTCCTTTGACAGTTTTGTTACATACATTGGCGTATATTATTTCACAAAGCTCGACAATTCCAACAGATTTCAGTTTTCATCGAACGTTGCGTGTTGCAAAAAAATATTTTTCAAATACCTTCAATAATTAAAATCTGCAAGAGTCTATATATTTATATATCTCTCTCACATACGATGCCACTCTGTAGGCGAGCTTTTATACGGCCGAGTGAAAGTTTCATTGCGAATCGTCCTTAAAAATAACTATCAGTGTTTGCTCAATCCGATGTATCGATTTGCATCCATGCTTTGAGCTACCCGCTATCTAAATATTCCCGGACTCGTCGAAGAACGGCAGAATACATTAATATCGGATGAGTTGATGGCGAAATGAACTTGTATCGAAAGGACCGGGGTATCACACACACCACGATCAAAAACTCATTGCAAATATTTTAACCAACATATTGCATCCGAGGGATCTAAAAGAAGTTTGCTTGAGGCGCATGAATCGATCAGTGTTTTTGGACTCTGTATTTTGAACTGTAAAATTTGATAATAAAATAATAAAATAATAAAATTTGATAACTTCTCCCTCCCCCTCCCTACTCTTTCTCAGTTTTTCTTTTTGCGGTTTCAGAAGTTATTATTCTTTATTTCTGATTTTTTACTTTCTATGTTACAAACTGTGAAATTGTATCAGGAAACAGTGTAAAATGTATGTTACTTGGTTTTTTATGTGGTGTAGTATATTACGCGGAAATTTTTTCACATATAATTGTTTCCTCGAATTTGCAGAATAATTCGAGGATAATCTTCGAACGTATCCAATTATTTAACATGATTAAAACGCGTTAGTGCGTAGGTGTAAAAGCAAAATTATTTTGAATTGATTAAATTCATTGATTAAATACATTGATTAAAATCCAGAATACAAAAAAGCTATCTCGTGAGAAATTCCTCTGATTGGAGTTAAACGCTACGCGTTGAGAGAAACAAAATCAAATTTATAAATTTTTCTCGAATTACATCATACGAGTATTATTATTTTCAGCTGCAGTTTTATCTCCTCGTATCCGATTAAATGTCGAATCCTGGCATACACCTCGACAGCAGCAGACGCCGTATTAATTGAAGCGATTAAACGAAAGCGAGGCGGCGAGGGGGAAATTCACTGGTTATACGGTCGCCGTGATAGCAGAGAAAATCGAGCTCGCGATTGCTCTCGTCGAAGAAATATGTTTTTACGTTCTTCGTCAATATTTTTTCCGCTTTTATGCGCACACGAATACCCGGCTACTCGACAGCGATCGTTTGCCTCACGGCACAACAACGGCGGTTTATCGGATGGGTGTTATCACGTCACTTGGTATCCACGAGATCCCACGCCGTCGTTCTCCAGGCTTGGATTTCGAGCGTTCTCTCAATTATTTGCATCGATCGATCTGTTCTGCCCTGCCAATCGGCGACGTTGCACGCCGGGTCCGAACTACAGTGAATACAGCACGTGGCAAGGTAGAGCTGGCAGGGCATGTGTCTCGTGAAAGAAACATCGCCGCCCGCTCTAATGGTCGGGGGTCGGTTAATCGCGACTAGGAGACAAGCAAAGCCGAAGTAAACCGGGGTAAAGATTTATGAACGCTACCCACCGAGAAAGGTGTATTGCTACCACCGATTCAGATGGTCTGAAGCCATTCTTATGGTTCACGTTCGTTTCGTTAATTGTCATTATGGAAAGATGCGCTAAACCTGTAGGATTGACGTTGATTGCTTTTGCGATAATCGAAGCTTGCGATGAAGTATATTTATAGAGGAAAAGTATGTTAAGCATGAATATGCTAATAATATGGTTTAAAATGCCATGGAAATGTCATAGAAATAAAATTTATTTATTTATCATTGTCATTTTTTTTCTTTTTTTTTGAGAAGAGTGAAATCGTATTGGAAGATTTATCTATAGGAAATATCAAGTTATACAAAGAAGTAAATATCATGTCTAAACAACCAGAATGCACTCTTCTTCTTTCTATCGGATTCCTGTCGGAGAGGAACTTCTTTCTTACTCCGTCCAATTTCGTTCTCCCATCAATTGCATTATCGGTCAGTAATTTATTACCAAAAGTAAATCTCTTTGGATACCATCTTCACGGACTACGTGTCTATTTTATTGTAATATGACTAGGGATTTTTGAATGAAACTTATATGAATGAAACGAAATATCATAAATCACTTCAGAGTTTACCTATTAACACGTATGTTGATAAAATATTATTACCGAGTTCGGATTTGCACCGATTACATCAATTTAACAAATTTTTGTCACGAGAAGATGAAATATGATCATTATTATAACTTTTATCTACAAACTGCAACACACTCGCCCGTTTTGCTCTGAGGAAATTTTTTTAAATATTATAATAAAAACGTATCGCATATTAAAAATTTTACATTAAAAATTTTTGCTTGCTGCATTACTTTACTGTTGTAAAGTTGTAATCTCGAATTAAATTGCTTTTTTTATTATATCTTGAGATGCAAACGATTTATTTTCTTATTTTTCTTGTAACGGTAATAACGGTAGTTTTATACCGCCAATTTCCTGTCACGGAGTGTCGATCGTTTTGTTTTTTCTTTTTTCTATCCTCTATTAACTCTTACCAGTTGTTTCTCCTGTAATAAAGAGAAGTTTCCTCGTAAATCATTTGATGTAACATAGACACGAAGCCAATACATACATCTTCACCGATAATGACATCGAAAATCTTGATCACGCGAGTGGTCGGATCTTAATACTTGTAGCCGAGCTATTTGTGTGTGTGTGTGTGTGCGACAGTCATATGGCGATTTTGCACGAACTCGGTCTAACAAAAAAAATTTAATGGGAGAAAAATCTTAATGCAACTAAATAGGTTTGACGAAAATGAGAGAGACTTCTGGTATTAACTTAATTTCTCCAGTTTCGTGACTCTTTTATAATTTTACTACAATCTTACTGTAAAATACAAGTCTCGCTGCAAACTTTCATAATAGACTAACATAAGTATATTCGAAAGCATAAATCACACGGCAATAAAAACGTATTCTAGTTTCTTGTAACTTTATTGCTTCATTATTTTGCATAATAGCGTTAAATCGCATACTCGATTAATACATTTGTACTTGATTTACTTAAAATCGTGATTTTTTAAACAGTTACATCGTTAACTTAAATATTGATGCTATATTAGTCGCAAGGTATTTCATTTTTACATGTTAAATTTTAACTCAAAACAGCTGTTAATAAGAGCTGTCCGTGCAAGAGCTGTCACGTAAAGCTTGCTAAATTTCAAGCCAAACTATTTGCATAAATGTCTTCCTTGTTTCGTTTACGAGATAACAAGGATGAAACGTTGCTTACACGAAAATATATACGTTTCCGTGAACTATATTTGCGTCCTCGACCAAGCTGAATCAATTCTCGCTTCTGGTTTTCAGTGAGTCTGTATGATGGTGAGCAATTAAACTTGACGAGGATCACACGCAGCGAAATGGGCGCTTATCTCTGCATCGCGACCAATGGTGTGCCGCCCACGGTCAGCAAGAGGATTACCGTGGATGTCGAATGTGAGTTTGTTGCAAGCATACCGCACATTATTATCGCGTTTGTACGTAACAAATATGAGACATGTACATATTCATGACGAATGGCATGCAATCGAGGGGGTACAATGTGATGCGATAATGTGATAATTATAATTTTACGATGTTACGTGATGCTAAATGTTCGCAATAAACGCTTAACGATATTTAATTCAAGAGTTCAGTCAAAATGTGTGATGTCTTGCAATAATATTATTTGCCAACTAAAAGCTAAAATTTGATGATGCAATTATTACAGTGGCATCAGTGTGTTGCTGACAAAATATAATTTACGTTAAGATTATATGCGGTATGATATAAAATTAAAAAGATATTATGAGAAATAGTGATATCGTAAAACGCAGAACAACGGTATGTTACAAGTGTTGTAGGGACTTAATTGCTATAATAAATCATGTTAATTGGATGCGGCAAACTACTGTAATTGTAAACTCCAAATGTTTATGAAGTATCCTAATTTTCCAGCTTGTTCACGTGTAAAATATCGTAAATACCAGCGCGCGCGTGGCGCGAACTTTCTCGAGGAGGCGACGCGAAAATTAGGGTTCTCTGTCGAGGGGTGGCTGGACCGTATCCAACAACGATTTATCGAATAAATTTTAAACGCGTTGTTATATGCGATCTCCGATTCGACGGCGGGTCGGTCGTATTGTTTAAATTTCATTTCACGAATTGTGCACAGCACGAGCGCACGTGTGCGTGCACACGTTGCTGTGCAGCGGCGCACGTGCTCCAAATAGGTGTACCAGACAACAAGAGGCACGGAAGGGTAAATGCATGGGATCCGCGGAGTGTCGGAGAGTGGAAAACGCGCCGTCGGAAAAGCCCGGGGGAAATACTGGAAGCCGCGCGCAAGCCGTCCCGTCGGCTCTGGTCATTTTTCCCTTTTATGCGTTTCATTCGTTCGTGTCACTTCGTATGCCTGCATCCGCGTGCTGTTGCACGTCGGTGTGCGTGCGCGCGGGCGGGTCCGTATCGTTGTTGAGGGAAGAAGAAACGGTACGTTACGTACGGCCGGGCGGTATCTCTTGAATATTTAGGAGGCGGGGGACATATTTTATTTAGACGAGCGGGATAAAACATTGGTTTTCCGCGCGCGGATGCGGCTCGTTCCGAGTCATTGCGGACGCTTCAGAGATCGTCTTCGTGTGCTCTGAATAGCATACTTTCCCCACCGATGCGCAGCACACATACACGTGTAGGGATTTTGCGGGACATCGGCTTATAAAGAATTAACCGTATGTAATGACACGTGAGTCGTGGGAAATTCTTCAACGCGATCTGATTGACACAATTCTTTCGCTTTCACCTTGTGTGCCCTGGACGATCGATGGTGCACCAACAATTTTTTTGTCGCCACCTTAGTCAGCATATGTATACCTGATAATGATAATAATCTATGATGGTATATTAATTTTTTAACTGCCATACACGGTACTAGTGTGACATGCTCTGAAAGCATGCCTTTGCATTGTATTAATTGTATCGATATTGCTTTGGCTTAAACTCTCTCTTTGTTTTAAACATCTTATAACTTACACACGCGCGATTTTTAGTTTACGATTATTATGCGTTTTTTGCAATTAACAGCTACAAACAAATCTGTGTTTATTGTTACAATTAAACAAGGTAAAATAATTTATATAAAATAATTTGAATACAAGTAATTTAAAAATAATTAATGTAAAAAGCAGGATATAAATATTTTGAAGTAAAAAGAATTATTCATTAAAACATAATTTTTTAATATTATTAGAACTATTTTAGGAATAATTCATATTATTTACTCTCTCTAGATAGATTAGATTAGATAGATTAGATGTTACTAAATTTAGATATATATGTGTGTTTTTTACTTTATAACATGATATCACATGCTCTAAAATCAGTACAGAATATAATTATGATTTCAAGTTGTAAAGCAGAGTGTGCTGTATGCTCATTACTCATTCTCGTACAGAAGTTCTCTTACATTTTCCTATTTCTGTTCTATTCTTTGTTCGTTTGGTTACATTAAATAATTCATGATTATTCTCTTTACAAAATTAAAATTAAATATTAATTAAAAGATTAATTAAAAGATTATCGTGGACACGACAAAATTACACAACTAAATTTTGTATTTGATCTCTTGTAATGTGAAAAGAATGTAGACTTCGAGAAACAGAAATACTTTGTGTAGGAAGTAGAAGAAGAAAATGGAAAGAGTGCTCGATCAATGTAAAACTTCAAGATTCTCTTCCGGAATTGGAAATCTAACAACCATTCGCCGTAACACATTGTACTCCCTCGATGGAGACATTGTATAAATTCCAACCAATCGAATAGTAATACTACTTAGTAATACTACTCAGTGTTCTACATTGGTCCATTATGAAATCGAATAAATAGCGTAATGAATGAGAAATAACAAACTGAATTTATACGTTGAGTATATTCATGCTTTAACATACACATATACGAATCATTATACTGCAGTTCATTAGTCCGATTACACAATCTACGCAGAAATGAAATCCGCGTGAGACAATAAAATTATATTCCACGAACTCATCTCACGGATTGCTTTCTACCTGCGATCGTTTATTAAATTCGGGTAATCCCGAATTAGAGGAAAAGATTTATACTGCGTTTTTTTTTTCATTGAAGAATTCCCCATTGAAGATAAACTCGTTCCAGGCCTGTATATTCATTTCTGGCGATAAAGACGTCGTGTTGACACGATTTTTCTGAATTCTCGTTGACAATCGGACAGTTGTATAGTACACGGTTCGTATGTCGTGTTTTCAGCATGCCGTCGTTGCAACGCGGGCAAAATTGTGCCGCGGCATAAAACATAGCGAGCGGAGGAGGAAATGCGCGGATACGGGGACATAATTCGGTTGACATGCATGCGGGGCCCCCATCTCTGCAAGTAGTAACCTACTTCATCAGGCATGTTGATGAGACATGCACGATTTAGCGAGTTGACTTTTTACCTTTTACGTTTTCACTCTGCCTACGTTGCTGTCTGGATACACGCGACAATTCACGCGGCTGTTCCCGCTGGTGCGAGCGCGAGCGTGATAAGCGAGCCGGGACCAACTCCCACTGCTGTAATGAGAATATGATCTCCTTTCTTTTTCAATTAACTATGTAGTTACAGGTGTGATGCGGCTGAGTCATGATGAGTCACGTGATAAGAGCGTGTAATTGACGGTGCGCTATTTACGTCAATTATTAAAATTGCATTCGGGGTACGAAGGACGACAATAATAAATGACTGCAGACTGTAAGCTGTACAAATTTCATTCTCGTCAATAGTTAAAGAGAGAAATATTTAATATTTTAACTTAACTTTTTACACGCGAGAATACTTTAATCGTGATGAATTATGGATATAGGACAATAAGTCTCGATTGAATATGTATAGAAATGACTTTTGATTTTTAAACAAGATTGGACAAAGATATTTTAGAATATCTGCAATAAAATATTTGTCTTCTAGACTTTGAACTAAAGTTTATTACATATCACGTTATTTAATTATGATAAAATACAATTTCAGACTCTTTTCTTTCCCAGCCGGATTTCAGAAATCTTTTTTTCAATTTTAAGACTGAGTTAGTTTGCACATAAAAATTTTACATTTAATTTTTAATAAAGGTACAGACGCGTGTTCATGACGCGCAAACCTGAAATATACGTTGCCTTTCTTCATTTAATTGATAATGACAAAAAATGCCTGTCAGGGTGACGGTGGAAGATATGCACGATGAACGATGTACATTCGTAGAGTCATGATTACCTGACCATGCCTGTACATCAGCGTAGTCCGCGGCATTGCAATCCGGCTTACCACAAGTCCACAAATTGCCACCGTTGACTTTAATTAATGCACACTTCTCCCCATTTCCTACCATCGATTACGTCTATATCTGCGGCATTCAGACTCAGCTGCGTTGCACTTCTATCTCTGCCGTGCGTTGTCCACAGATGGACGGTGTGGCGAGTTAGGTTTAATTGAGAATCTCGTCTCATTAGACACACTTATTAAATTTATTATCTACTCGTGCAGTGAACATTAAATAAATAATATTGTACAAGCTTCGAGGTTGATGACAATTTTTCCTTCTCCGACAAAAATGGCTGCAGCCGAAGGGAGAAGGCAACGAAAAAACGCACGATTTTCTCTATCGACTTATCTGGAAACACATTGCATTAGATAAAACGACATCCGGCACCGGGTGTCGTTTTACACCGGCGCTCGTCTATGAACACATTATTATTCCCTTATTGTATCATACAACCCGCTGCCGGAGTTTGCAACTTTAATTTAACCCGTTACCAAAGCGCTGCCACCAACCGACGTCGTCGCGTATACGAGTGCACATCCGACGTTGGATTAATTCGAAACGAAGAAGGAGCCGTTTCTGGTTTAGTTGCTGAGTTAGAAAATTGTTCGTCCGGAATAGCGTGGGACCGCGCAGCGAGGAATACGAAGGGTGTAAAGACGGAACCGTTGCGACATCGCGCAGTGACGCTCGTCTCGCGCGCGGCCTTAACTCTTCATTGCGTAACCTTAACGCTGGCGTTAGAGACTTGTAACCATAATAGACTTTGTTCTCAACTCGTTTTCCAACCGTGGCGCATTTTGTGCAACGCCATCCCGGAAAATACAAACTTGATCCGTCGTGTCTGCATTACGGGAAAACTCAATGTTACGTCACCGCGCGGTCTTTAATTTCGCCGCATAGCAATTGTACATGGTGGATAATTAAACGACCACACATACTCTTTAACACGTGATTGCCAGTAAAATATTTTGCATATAATACATGTAGCAAGTAAAATCAGACTCTTATGTTGGGTTCGTTGGAAGAACTTGCGTCTTGTTATGAAGTGTTTCTTGCATTACAGTTTATTATTTTTTTTTCTACAAATAATTCATATCTTTTCACGATCATATTTTCATATATTTTTTTTTAATCGATCCTATTTTAACGGATAAAGGATCTTTTTGCAATTTAACATGCTTAAATGAAATATAGAAAATCGGTTTGAAATTATGTAACAATAAATAAAACTCTCTAACATGTAAAATAGAATGTAATAAATCTCTCTCTAACATTCCAGTTTCTCCAATGATCTTCGTGCCGAATCAGCTCGTCGGTGCGCCAAGTGGCACCAACGTAACGATCGACTGTCACACGGAAGCTTATCCCCGTGCTATGAGCTACTGGTTTCTGGGAGATGAGATGATTCTCTCCAACGAGAAGTACACCACGAGTATCACGGAGAACAGCTACCGCGCGCACATGAGACTCACCATCAGAAACTTGACAGCGAGTGACTTCGGTAGCTACCGGTGCATTAGCAAAAACTCGCTGGGCGAGACGGAGGGATCCATCAGATTATACCGTAAGCTGACGTGCATTTTCTAGCCCGTTCGTGTCCGGACAAACAATTTTTTTTCTGACCGCTATCATTATGCATCTACCGCCGCCGTGTGTTTGCTATACGGGATATTATAGCGCGACGCAGACGTGGTTTGCGACGTGAATAATTCAAAAGTGAACGACTTCCATAAATCGCGAATTCTCGAGCCTTTGTTTAATTTCGCCCGAGTCGAAGATTTATTTAAAGCCGAGCGGATGTTAGCAGTAAATCGGCACGGTTAAATCGCCGAGGGAGGAAATGTCTCGCGCCATCCCCCGCCGTTATATCCTCCCGGTCCGCGTGCAATTCCCGCCGCCCGGAGATAAGATGACCCCGGTTAAAATATGAATAAGGCGGCGGAGTTGGAGTTAAATTTATTGGCCGATATTTAAGAAGTTATACGACGTCATTAAAGATGAATGATTTTTATTTCAGCTATTCCGAAGCCATCGGCGGCACCGAAAGCGACGGAGATCAAGAGCAGCGCCAACAATGAAGGTGAGAGTCTTATTGAATATATGCATTCCGACGATTCGAAAATCGATATTACCGGCGAACGATCTTCTGACAATTTCCACACGAAGGCAAACTCATTATCCACAAATTTTATTCCCAAATCGTAGAACCTTAAAATGCTTTCTCACTTCTCCTTCGTCTATATTCAATCACGAACGACAAAGTGATGCCGTAGATGCGTTTCATTCGAAGGAAAAAAATAACGTTAAACTCGGGGAACGAAATGGGAAAAGAACGATTTAAATTTAAGTAATGTATCACACGTCTTTTGTGGTGTAAGTAATAATAATTTATATCTTTGAGCCTCGACGATAACAAGCGTCGAGAAAACGGTCTGCGACATTTTGTAATTTTCTAGAGAATAATTTGTCTGACCCAGTATACGAACAAATAAGGAACCAGTCAAGTGACAGGGAATGTTCTTCGAGGGGAATTGCTCGGATATTTCGCATTGTCCGAATAAAGTACAATAAAGTATAATACAATGTTTGTGGAGTTAGTCTTTATATTAGGCTTACAGAGCTCTCGTCCATGCATTATTAAAACCGGGCGAATAACTTGGGCAGATCCCTAGGTCAAGTCCCTGTGGTTCTGCCGCTTCGGTGTGTTCTCCGATCTCCCCTCCTCAGCCTCTTCGCGAAACCAATCTCAATATACTGCATTATTAACGCCATACAAGGCTCGACCACGACGGTATTACCGCCATTAAGCTTCGCAATTTTACCGTACCGGTTCCACCGACCTAGGTGGATTATCGTTATTTCGAAGCATCTAAGGGAAGAAACTGACCGTTGTAATGAATAACTGTTATTCGCGAATTTTCGTGAGCAGGAAGCGCGGTGTTCTGCTCGCCCGATATTGATGTCACCACGGCTGAATTTTCTCGCGACCCGACGATCATAAAAGCTCGGAAGATCGTAACCGAGATTTACGAGCGTCGGAGGCGTAAGTCCGACACGCGATTTCTTTGCGCACGAACCGGCGCGATCGTACGTGCAAATAATGGTAATCGAAAACGTTCTTTCGATGGAGATGTCTCGTTGTAACTCCGACATACCCATTTTCCCCGACTAATGCAATTTACCGTACCTATTAACGACTCAGCCGTAGATGCAAATACTTCACGAGTGAGACGAGACAACGCCTTCACTATAATGTATGGCCTCGACTACTGATTAAATATTACGAGAAACTTTGGCGAAATCGGCAAGGGACGCGTCGCGTTCGTGTCTCTCTCTCTCTCTCTCTTGCGCGCGCGCGTCTCCGAATCAATCTTAATACTACGGGGTTATTAATGACCTAGTCGAGGTATGCAATAACTCACGAACACGACGTTAAATGCCTAGCAGTTTCCAATGGAACTGCCGTTCGTCTTATCTGCTCAGATAAGATTACACCATTTAAGGGACGATCTGCGATTTGAAATGCAGGATGCACGCGACGATCAAAAGTCATCCGAGACGGGAGTAGACGATGAGAATAATATTCGATCTAACGAAAAAGTAATTTTACGTGTAAGACAGGATATAAGAAGGGAGAGTGAAAATACTAAGAGAATCGACGAATTCTTTACGAAAAGTGTAAAAACCGTGTATAATCACATTTTTTTAAAATAAATCAAACGGCGTACACAACTAATTTGTATTATGAAAAATGATGTTGATCTATGTCAAGATTTTCATTACGTTCGTGCGGCATAAATCAAGATTTACCTTTCCAGCTTGTTCAAATCAGAGAACGCAGATTTTAATTTTATATTGCGATATTACATCGGTGGCTTAAACAGTGACCTAATTAAGCGCATTTAAAATTCAATTACTGCGAGATACTAGATGGGATGCACACAGCACGAACTGAGATTGCATTGTTGGCGGTGGCACGATCTAGATACTAGATCGCACCATTTTCAAAAAAGAGAAGTTCACGAAATTATAGAATCTAATTTCGCAAAAAGCATTTGAATGGTCTGTTAGGTGCACAATTTTCATTTGCGATTCGCAGTCTTATTTTTGCTAACAAATATTATTATTTTTAACATGTACTTTTTTATAATATGTTAAGAAATTAAATAATAATATTAATATATGTGTGTTTATATGTATATACGAATAATAATATTAATATTTATATATACGGCATTGATGCGCAATTTGTTATAATTTTCAATTTTATTAATTTTTGAACATAATTTAAATATATTAAATTATATATATAATTTAAATATATGAAATATTATAGTTTGTGTTTTTAAACAAATTAAAATATCATGTAGGTCAATAAAAAGAAATATTATTGAAAATTTTATTTTTCAAATTTAATGAGCAACGTTAATAATCTACATTTTCTTTTTATACATTGGAAAAAGAAGAATTTTCCTTCATCAAAACCTTGACTTTATATAAATAATGATACGTCTACATCATAATAAAATGACCTTGCATGAATGTTAAATGTAATACGAAGCTAAGATATCTTTTGTTTTCGGATTAAGTTAGTCTTATGACAAAAAAGATGGGAGTTAGTTCATCGAAAATACATGCGACGTTTAATAATTTCTACATATCAGTTTTACAAGATACCTATCGATTCTGTCGAATGTATTTAATTAAAGACCGATAAAGAGGACGGTATTATTTTTGATTCTTCATTAGACTTGTAAGCTACGTCGCATACTTTAATGTGCAATATCTGATGTAAGATTATCGAGTCAAAAAATTAATTAACGACGATTAAATTACATGCACTAAATGTTAATATAGCGCATTTAGAGATAATTAACAATGAGGAGAAGAAATTCTACTTTCGAATTATTACAGAGCAAAGAGTTAAATAAGAGCGTGTGAAATGAATGTAAATATTATTTCTGTGTGATTTCTATATGTAATATGTAAATATGCATTTAAAGTGATTGACTGAATTTTGGAATATAGTTATATTTTAAGTTATCTCTTGATGCAAAACTGTACTGACATTTATAGAACTTTTTTGCACGATTAGACAAGATTTTACGCTACAAGAATATTACAACGTAATTACATTGAAAAAATTAAATATATCCTGCTCAAAATAGAATACCAAATTGAAATAAATCAGTGGTTGGTACTTATATCACAATGACTGACACGCATCACTTGTCGCAGTGATTAGCACTCATTAGAAATATTAATAAGTTAAATAAAGAAATATGTCACAATTTTTAGAGCTGTAATAATGACCAAAACTCAATATTTAACTGCGCTGCTGAATGATTTATTAAATGCACTGTCCACACACACACACCACGCGCACACACACACACACACACACACACACACACACACACACACACACACACACACACACACACACACACACACCAGTATATCGACGGACTTCTGACTGCAACCTAATGAGTTAATCAACACCGAAATTTTACTGATCTTCGATAGATTATCTTCTCCCTTATCACCAACAACTGCACATTCGATAATAGTCAGATCATTTTTGTATTTAAATGTATCGACATGCTAATCACTATATCTGCAAATATCTCTATACTTCTTTCTTTATATTGTATGAGAATTTAATGCAAATTAAAATGTATTAAAATCATGTTGAAAATGTATTATACAAATTATGAATTTATCACGTTCTTTTGTTTAAAATATTTGAAATAATGATTATCATTATTTTCTCAAAGAGAAAAAACGTGATAAATTCTTAATTTATTAATATATTTTACAATATATATATATATTACAATATATATATTATTACAATATATATATATATATATATATATATATATATATATATATATATATATATATATAATATACATTTTAAATACGCCTGAAGTATGATTTATAAAATATGATTTATAAAAAATTATCGCGTTTTCTTGAACTCTTCAATTAATAACTAATGTACTTAAAATGCTTAGAAAATTTTAATTTTTTGATGAAACAAATAAAATAATTTTTCTTAAGTTTTTTAAACATAATCGTACTTATTTATTTGTTAAACATAAATTTTTTCTTCATAAATCTGTCTTTATCGATATCTTATTAGGTATTTAATTAAAAAGAATGAAATTTTATTTATAGATTCTGTCTCATATTCTTCTTTTTCGATTTTATATTATTTATATTAATTGAAAAGTCATGGAAAATTTCTTCGTTTATCGCAGATTCGATTCGCTCATTAAGATCAAATTCTATTGAGCGATATTACAAAGTGAAATCATTGAAGCTTTTACAAATTTATTCTGCTATAAATCTTCAAGCTCGAAATAGGTAGAATATGAAGGAAAAGAAAATTTATCTAAGTATTGTAAAGCAACTGCCAAGTAATTACGCCGCGCGCGTTTTATTATACTTAAACTATATTTCGTAAAAAAGGTTCTCTCTTGAAACAAATTTGATTCTTTTGAAAGTACTTCAAAAGTGATGTCATTTCTCAAAAACATGTACGAGAAAATATACAACTGTGACTTTGATAAATCGAAAATCAAAACTATTAATAATGTTATCTCGCCATTTTACTTTTCTCAACTGCGCTCGCGAATCTGAATTTTCTCGTCTTTCTCTGCCTATTCTCTCTACTCGCCTGTTTTCTGTCTTCGCGAAACAAATTCCTCTTGACACTCGCTGCGGCACTTTGGAGAAGATGCCGCGAGAGACTTTTAAATTTTCAACAAGTTATTTCGAAACTTACTAAACAAGCCCGCGACGCACGAAAGGACGACAAAAGGAGACTAGGCCGGATGAAATACGAGCCCCGTTGTGATTTCACCAGCAGAAAAGAGAATGTTAACGAGCGTACCTATCGCGCGACAGTACGTAGACGTAAATATAAAGATGCACCCACGTGTTTTCACAACGGGTGACCCAGAAGTTGCCATATTGTTACGGGGTCGCGAAGAAGCTGCGAGACGAAGTTTTCCGTGGTGTATTTAAACTTTTATTCGAAAACTTTTTAGTGCCCAAGTTAGAGGTGGGGTAGGTTAAAGGGTCGCTTATTTGCAAACCAGAAAGAACTGTAGGGTTTAACGAAGAAAGAAGGAGAGAGCTGTCAGAAAAAGTGAAGAGAGATAGGAATGTGGATGGAGGGTACATTATCAGCCTAACCGCCGAGCAGTAGAATGCAGAAGAATTCAGTCGAGTGAAAGCGATTCAAGAGAGACGGAACTCAAGGGAATTAATTAAGAAACGTTCGTACGCGCCGAATGTTTAAATATTTTTCTTAGTAGATTTTCTTGAATACACTTTGAAACGTTTCAGATCGCCAAAACTGTTACAATCTCGAGTATAAGACAAATACAAGGATATTTAATTATTACTTCCTTTTTAATTTTACTATTCAACGATTTTTATTATTGCCTCAGAAAAAAATATATAATTTATATATTTCTGTAATAAGAGATAAAACTTAAAAATAAAACTGAGTGTCTTCCGAATAGTTGGAATCGCGTCAATGTAATCGCG
Organism: Crematogaster levior; assembly: GCA_901521435.1. NCBI lineage: Eukaryota > Metazoa > Arthropoda > Insecta > Hymenoptera > Formicidae > Crematogaster > Crematogaster levior. The sequence continues at coordinate 105,260 of CABEGB010000710.1, read as the reverse complement.
AAGTAATTCATATACTTTGAAGTTTTCGAGATCGCATCGACGAACGACACGCGCGGGACTGTGAACCATAGTAGTTTGAATAATCTTCACGATTATGAGGAACGAAATAAGCGTCAAAGCATCTTACTACCAAGTCGCAGAGAACGGGTCTCCGTGCAGTAGAAGTATATAGGCCCCGTGGTGAATATCAACTTGAATTACACCCCGGGTTGATACGCATTGTACAGAATTATCGTGTAAGTAAAGTTTCAATCTACCACTAGCGAAGGATGCGATTCTCTCGGGATGTATTTTCATACTTACAAAGATAAAGCACTAGCGTGCCGAGTATAATCTTATATTGTTGACAATATAATCGAATTAGACGTGGCAGACGCATTGTCTTATGAGAAGAAGGCGTTTGTTAAACTTTATACGATTACGCTGCTGGGGAATTTATTCAGCAGAGTAATTACAACTAAAATAAACTAACTTTGTCTTCATTCATAATCGTTTCGTAATTATTTGATGCTTATTAATTAAATTATTATTACTTTTAACAATATTATGTGTTGATATTTAAGACTGTAATTCGAAAATATCAATGTTATTATATTTGTTTTTATTATATTTGTCATTATATTTGTAATTATATTTCTCATTAGATTATAATTTTGCCGATGGATTTCACCTGATTTCAAAAAGTAGGCGTAGCAATCGATTTCTTATTTCCTTAAAAATTACTCTTATCGAGATAATTATAATTATCAGCATTAAAAGTGGAAAATTAAAAAAAAACTTGAAAAAATATTTAAATTATTCTTAAAAAATTATAGAATTCTATTTAGATCGAATGAAATTATTTGTTAAATGACAATCGGTTAAAATTCAAAGTAGAATATTTGCATTATAAGCATATTTTTCCATGACCTCTTTTTTTGCCGTGAGAGTCTCTCGTGAGAAGGCATTTTGTTCAATAGAACGTCCGTCGGCATCGAACGCAACAAGTTGAACTTGGCTCGATTTCAAAGAAGCTCCTAGAATTCATCAAACCTGTGCTCATATGCTTGCGCACGTATGTTTTCCGTCGCATCTATTAATGTAAATGAAATTTCGATAGGAATGACATAGCAGCCAGGAACGTAGTTACATGTAGGAAAATATATAATAATAGCGTAAGGCAGTTACAAATACAGAGAGGAAAAGTTTTCGATCTTTATATTTCTTTATCTTATTATAAATGTATACTAGAGAAAGAAAAAGTATTTAATTAGAATTTTAATTAGGTTATTGGTGTAATTGTTAAATTACATTAGTAGTTAGGTTATTTCAATTTATATATGTTTATTTTTATATTTATTATTTAACATTATCTAAGTATTACCTAGTTTAATATATTTAAGAATAAATTTATTATACGAATAAAAGAGAAAAGACTGACTTTTAAGTTTGCTTTAAAGTTTGAAGCTGACTCATGTGTCCCCATATGTTCACTTTGTAACACCTATGTCTGCTTGTAATCATATCGTGTTATATTTATCGGTTAAATTTCCATCATTTCGCGTAATTTTGCTGCGGCCTTGTATGGTGTAGAATAGTGCGCACAATATTTCACATACGCGATAAAATCAAATGCAGAAACGTGGAGCACGGGAAAAAGAGAAAGAGGGGAGACGTACTGGACTAGATTATTGGCTGTGTAAAAAAAGGAAACAAACAGGAGAGTGCCTGGGTTAGATGAGAAAGGTCCTAATCTATTTTCAGGACGACCGAGCACGCCACCGCCAGCAAAAAGGCTGACCACCGTGTGGCCCTCGTCGTACAACCCCCACTATCCGAAAAGGACAGAGAGACCACCTCAACCGAGTGAGGGGAGAGTCGAGAAGCCCGAGCAGAAGCTACGTGGTGGCGAAAGTACAGGTGAGGCTTGCATTCTCTCGCCAGGCCCTCCCTGCTTTCCCATTTCTTCTCTAATTACGGCTGCCCTTTTAAGCGCCCTTTTCGTTCGCGTCCTAGCATCATTTGATCTTGCCTATTCCTGCTTTAGCGGCACCAATCTGGTTTAGGAAATAAGACGTAAGTGATATTCATGCGCTATTCTGCACCATGCACCCGGATATGCAGGCCGTCGCGAAAATAAACCGCACGTGTATGCCGAGATAAATCACTCCGTTAGAAACGGCGCATAGAATTTATCAATGTCGGAAATAACGAGAATGATTATAATATTAAATATATGCATTATAAACATGAACCCAAAAAAATTTGCAACTATGACAGAAATGTATCTGTCTTTCTCGTATACTTAAGAAGAGGGAGATATATCTTTGTCTCTTTTTTTTTTAGGATAGAGTTACTTCATATGTGCATGTCTGTCATATTTGGTTGAAAAAGAGATACATCTCTGTCTGACGGTATTGACTGCACTTTACAGTGGCGAAATATAGGGATGTTCTAGATATAGAAAAATATTTTAAAAGCAAATTTATCATAACTAAAATCGAAAAAGCGGTCGTGTTTAAATTTTTAGCATTTAAATTACAATAATATTTGATACGAAAAATAAAACAGTCTTCGTGTTTAGGGAATTAAGGCTTTCACAGATAAGATATAAAAATGAACCTGCGATATTCTCCGCACGGGTAATGCTATAGCTCACATAAAAATTTACAATCTTGATAATTTAAGGAATTCAGGATCTGTGAAGTAATTATCGTTGCATCTCGATCTGCTTCTCTCATAGTATTGTGATAAGCAGTCATGACGAAATACACGAATAAGCGCTCTGATTGTTAACGAGATAACGAGCTTTAGCGAAATGGCCTGAGAAGCCATTTCGTTCTGCCGCCATTAAATTTAGGGCGGAAGCATAGCGTGCCAGAACGGAACCCTTAATAAGATGTTTACTCCTTAATGACTAATGTGAGCCATCATAATTATGTTACTAACAGTAAATAAAGCACATTTGCTTCTTATAATATGTTTATTTGTTCAATTTTATTCTCTTTTATTCAAATAATCAAATAATAATTCTGAATCGTTAAGCAACTTTATTTAAAAGAAAATCTCAAATCTAAGATCTCATTATATAAACAAAGAATTATGGCACTTCGATTTTTTAATGAGTACAGCTTTGAAAAAAATACAGAATACTTTCGTAAATAATCTTTTTCATTTCTTTTTACATAATTCTTCGAGTAAAACAGAAACTTTGGAGGCCGAGTTAAATTTACATTTCCATAACAAAATCGTAGTGAATTGTTTGCGTTAGATTCGGGTAAGATTAATTGCGCTTTCAAATAAATCGCGTCAGGTTAATTTCGCGAACGCGAAAAAAAATGATTTTGCGCAACACTGTATTCAGCACAGTACATGTTGTCACGTACGCAGATATATTAAGCCAAGTAACGAACGTCAATTTTCATTGAAACATTTGTTACTTTATTATTGCTATACGGACGGTCACGCATGCACCATCCATAACAAAATCTGTAGAGCGTTATTATATGGCAAATGCGTGTCAACCGTGAAGCATTGCATGTGTGTCTGCCGTTTGTTTTTATTCATTAGAGATTGTTAGCAGTGCAATATTTTACACTACATCATCAAGACAACTCTAAATCACAAAAATCTCGACGTAAACGTCATAATTTTTCTAAGATCAAAATCATCGAAATTACAGCATAATTTTTTATTTTTCACACACACACACAAACACACACATATGTACTTTCGTTATATTATATATAGAAATAATTGTATTAGAAATAATTAATGAATTAAAACGGATGATTGTTTTTATTTTTTTAATAGAGAAATTTCATTAATTTGGTTATTTAATTATTAAAAATACTACCATAAGGTTATAATATTAATACAATATTTATGGTTATTTTAAAATTATATTGTCTTATTAAATTGTTTGTGAAAATACTGGAAATCGCATAAAACGTGAAACTATATGAATATTTCAATCTTATAGGAAAGTATATATTTTACTTTGAAACAAACAACTTTAACAAGAAATAATAAACTATATATAGAGGAGTTTAAGAAAAAATGTAAAACAATCGATAATTCACATCCATATTATGTTAAAAACATATGATCAAAGAAATAATATTCATATATATCTTGTTTCTGTATTTTATTATTTATTAAATTCATTTCTTTTGATAATAATAAGATCCATTATTAAAAAGATAAAACTGCAACAAAAAAAATAAAATTATCTTTACTTATTAAGAATTAACAAATACTAGTATACGATAGATGATATAAACGATGTATCAAAATCCTCATCTTGCAATCATATATAGAAATTTTACAGTCAAGATGCACTCGTCGATACGTGGAATGCATTCGGAAGAGAAATACCCGGCAATAAAAACGCCACGCTGCTGTGGTTTTCACGCTGAAGCGACGAAGTTCAACTTATTCATGTGCCGCTTTTGTACAACGTATTAAAGATGCAACAATGACCTGTATTCCTTATACGATAACGCCTTTGTAGAGGAGACCAACGCCGTATTTCACTGCGTTTTTCTACGGCTCGCCGTTGTTGCTCTAGCGTCCCTCGTGAATATTTAATCTAATAAAATAGTGAAATAAGTCCGCACGCCAGAAACACCACAGAACACGTGCGCCAGTATCCTTACGACTGACTGCAGCTGCAACCGCAGCAATGCCTAACCGTAGTGTACGTACAGGAGTATTATTTCGTATCGAAATTTTTACGCGAAAATCCGTATATATTGCGCTGACTGATTTTCGCAGACTTGTCTTGTGGATTGTAAATTGATAATGTAAATTGACAATTCGAACAGGTTAGTTTTTAATGCTAATTCGCGGCGCTCAATTAATTAATCTGATTTGATATATCTGATTTTACTTGTATAGGAATTAATGTGAATTTATGTGCATTACAGTAAAACGCTTTTAGTGAGATAATGATACATGATAACGCTATACTTTGGTATTTCAAAGTTCAGGGTAAAGGTATCATAATAATTAAATTCTGTTGAAAATTTTATCCGTATTTATCATGGCGGTTATATATAAAATCACATAAAATATGCATACATATATAATTCAAAATTTAATTAAATTAATATAATAAATAAATAATTTAAATAAATTTTATGTAATATACAAATTTTATATATTTGCTTTTTTCATTATATATTTTTATTTAGAGTCATAAATCTTCTATTGGCATAATTAAATAGAACTTTGCACATGAGATGTTTCGGCTTAGTGATTCTTTGTTTAAGCTGCAATCGTTTCTTGCATACTCAGAAGTGCTCAAGCATTCTAATAATTAATTACCATCATGTTATTAACTGTCAACATGTATTTTAAACAAAATGACTGTTTGCGATAAGAGATATGTATGTAAATACACAAGGTATAGAATGCGGAATTCTGATTACAGCCTGAATAAATGACAGTATCAGACAGTTCGTGGTGATTAGCAAAGCATCTACTCGCAATATCGACGTCGTTTAACTATACCGTACTATCGCACATCTATAGGGTGTGCCAAGATTATCCGTACTTTTACTGAGTCATCACTGGATCGATTTAAATCATTCCGTGTTTGGCAGAGATTAGATTAGACAATATATCGATTAAATATCTCTGTATCTTATATTAAGTTCAAATTCAATATAGTTTATCTAACACTAAATAAATAAAAGATTGTTTTTGGTATTTATTGGCATGACTGAAGTTTTTCATTTTGTAGTAAACTGCTAACTGGAGGTTAATTCGATTCTCTTACTCTTCTTAGATAATAATATGGAAAAGTACAGGAAGTCGATTAAACACTTTGATCATCAGTTAATCATAAAATAAAAAACCAAACTCAGATCGAATTCAGAAAATTTTTTAAATCTGTTAGTAGTAATGTAAGTCAGAAAATATGGCGACGTATATTTTCAGATATACAAAATTTCAAATTGAGGGGAGGAGGCATAAGTGGAAAATGCAGAACTTGGAGCACCCTGTGTACAACACACTCGCACAAGGATACGCATTCGTGCTCTCGTATCTGCTGTTCTGAAATATGCATGGGCATCCCTTAGTACGTTTAGGAGGAAATTACGTAGGAACAACACGCGCGGTCTCTATAGCATCCTGTTAATATTAAGCATGCCTCCCCCGCATTATCCTCAGGTACTAGATACTACCGGGCGTAGCCACCATCTGCCAGTAGTCGTGCTTTTAGCTCAGCGCGCCCCAACACACGAAGATACGCACGAGTGCGTCAGCGAAACGATCTGCACTATAATAGGAAAAAATTAAACTTCAATGAAACTCTATTCTGTTCGGCTATCAAGAAAATTTTACAGAATAATTTTTATCTATTTGGAAACATTTTCTTTAACAGCTTAAAATTATATGTAAATTATTAATTAAGCGAGTTTTAATAATAAACAGTTAGGTTGGAATTAGTAAGGTTGGAATTTTTTAATTGAAAGTTTTCGTGAAAATATTATACTGCTCCCCGTGATAATTTTGAATATAGTTTGAGTAATGTTTAATATCTTTCTTTAGTTATGTTCGACAATGTAAAATTGTAATCATCCAAGGCTTTAAATTAAGATCATTAGCATTTCAGAAAAATTAACAACACGTGTCGGGTATGAAGGTCTGTAAACGTGTTATTAAAACGATAATGAATTCCGAGAAATTTCTACAATTGCGAGCTAGGTGTGTCTCGTGGTATATTTAGTTCTCGGTAATTTCATCCGTTAACTCACCTAACTGTTATGACTGCAGCAAATGATTTTAACTATACTACTACAAATTTTATACCACCGTGCACCTCGAACATATTGTAAAAACGGCTAGATTTATTTTAAAATCGATTACTATTTAGTGATTATCTTAATGTAGAAAAAAGAGCTCTAATACTTATTTATAAGACAATGATTTAATAATTGTTATTCCCGGTCTTGCCTGGGAACAAGAAACATCGAATTTAGCCTCTGACTAATTAATCATAAATCTTTAATTAGTAAAATAACACGAAACATGTTTTTTTTATTATACGGACGGAGAAAGTTGTAAAGAGATTGATCGCACGGCATCGACGGTGCTTTAATCCAGGATCCTCGCCTACACGCAAAGCATCCTTTAAGGAAGACTTTAATTAAGTAGTTTCGTGCAGGAAGTCTCTAAATAACGTCGTGCAGATTGGACGATTTAGCAACGTCAAGTCTGGCTGCATAAAACGGGACTAAATGTGCAATGCGTGTCATGAGCTTTTACTCTGCGAAACAGGGTCGCGTAGAAACTGAACGAAAAGGAGGATAAAAGCTCTTCTCCAAAGACAGATGGCTTGCATTAGAACCATTTTATTTAAATGGCTTTTGTTCAAACGACTCACGACATGCGCGTGTATTGCCGACGTAGGTACTGTTCACACACTTCAGAAAAACGACCGCGAAAATATTATTCCTTGGGAGTGTATTCGCGAACTACGAATAAAATCGTTTTTTTAGGTTTGCATCTTGAAATTTCCTCTCGTTTTCCGTAAAGATGGGAATTTTTGTACGCTTCCACGCGGTCCCATGCCAATAAACGACGATGCGTTGAGGTACAAAAGAGTCAATGAAATTTAATAATATGTACTTCTTGCTCATTCTTAAAAGTTCTGCGGTTATAATGTACTTTATATCTGATAATTTCGGCATTTGCACATATAGAAACATTCCGCCGTTAAGGACGCTACAAACGCATACACAATGTATGTTTTCTCACATTCCTGCAAATGCAGTTTCATTCCAATTCCTGCCTGTAGTTCTCTCGATAACGTCGTTTGACGAGCAGTTTATGCCGTTAATAGCAGTCTCGCATTGTTTTCTCGATTCCGAGAAATTCCGGAATACCAGCTCTTTGCATAAACAGCCTTTTAAAACGAGCATCTGCACATGTTTATGTAGGTATATATTTACTCCAAGAGAGTATATTTTAATCAAGAAACTTCTTAAATCCTTATGATAAATTTTATTAAAAATTATTATTTATTATTATACATTGATAATCTCAATGTGTTTTTAATAATAAAACTTGGTACACATATTTGTACACATATTTGATCGTTTTAACAATAGTATGCTAGATGTAGAGAAAAATATGTAAATATATGTTCGTGCAATGTATTTCAAAGTTACAATTATTCCCATCGCGTATATTCGTTCGATAAGTCAATATTAACCAGCTTAACGTGAAAAACTTCGAATCGTTTCTAAAGTATTTTGACATTTGTATTCCATCAAATTTCCGAATTGTCACTTTTTTATTTCTCGCTTAATTCTAAAGATCCTGGGGATCGTCATTGGGTTGAAACAACGCGATGCGCAAAATCGAGAAACGTAGGAATATCTCACAGTTATGTTTTTGCGAAATTTAATTATCCGTAACGCGTTGCCATTAGTGTTTTGCACATGTATACCAACAGGGCGCTACTTAATAACGTTCGTTAATCAAGCCGTTATATTATACAATAATAATCCGTTTTGTTACGTAACTTGCTATGAAATTAATTACGTATTCCTCTTCCACGATTTCTATTTTTGATTATTTTTTGCATTAAGTTTGCACAAAAATGATTTAACCGATTAACTGGCAGTGGATCATATATGTACATAAAAAATTCGTACCAAAACTGGCAGTGGATCATATATGTACATTTCCAAGTAACTTCAAAAATTTTTTAACGATTTGGACCAAACTTGGTATACAATAGTTTTTGGGGGCGCTGAATCCAAATCTGGGATCAAAATTACAAAATTCAATATGGCGGACTCAAAATGGCGTTCTTAACCCCGAATCTATGGCGGACAAACATTTTTAATTTGCTAGATTCTGGACTGTACTTCTGGGAGTTTTTGGGGTCGCTAATAACGAATCTGAAATCAGATTTTGAAAATTTATATGGCGGATCTAAAAAAAAAAAGAAAAAAACACTGTGTAACACTGTGTTTTCTCTCTTTAATTTGTATTTTATGATTTAAAAGTTTGTTTTGATCAAATTGGAAAATTTCACCCCCAACCCTTATATTTTACCCCAACCCAAAGATATAATATATTTACCAAATCGATTTGTTTTGTTTAAGATCGAGGGTAGTGCAAGAAAAATAATTTTCAACTCTACTCGTGTGATATTAGAAATAATAATGGTTTTCTGAATGTTAAATACTCTTTAGTATTCTCACGCCTAACAAAACCGATCGTACCTCGTAAAGACAAGGTGTGGAGTTGAGAGTTTAAACAATCTTCGATCAACGGAGCTGATACCATGAAACGACCAAAGTCCTAGGAAATCCTTTGCTATCCCAAAGGACTCAACTTTGTTTCTAAACTCCGCCCTACCGTGTAGCTAATCGTCAAGACTTAGCGTCAGCCTAAAGCCTATTAAATCAACCATCGAGAGCAAATCTTTTCCAACTAAAATAGCGTGTGTGTGGTGTGTAACTTTATAAATCTATATATAAATATTTAAATCCGTTAGAATTGAATATCTCAATAATTATCTGCAGATAGATTTTATATTTAATTTTTAAACATAAATAGTCTTGAAATTAATTGTAGCTTTATTTGATTAATTTTGAAATCATATAATATACGGGATAAACATACATAATAACCTTTGGAATTTTACTTAAACGGTTTTTTGAATAGTCTGCAGAATGTCGTAAATATGCGTCGTTATATCTTTTGTTATGGTAAATATATAATAAGTCAACCGCTTCGATCGATATCTAAAAATTGGATGGAACGTTTTTAACCTTCCATCGTGGAACTTTACGCGGCCCATAAAATCTGCTGTGCTGTTCGACAGCTAAATTATGCGCATATATATCGATCAACAATGCGTGCGCGCTAATACTTCATACAAACACAAGTTATAGAGCATAAAACTTCGACGTCGGTATTGACGGTACGCGTGAATGCATTTGTTATCGAATCGTTCGATCGGAATTGAGAATGATCGCCGATGGATGGATAATGGAATATTTAACCACGATTTAAAGCGTTTTCTGGTGTGCTCAAGTCCTATGCTACGGAATTACTTCCGGCATTTCTCATTCAGTTCCATTAATACGTGAATTAAAACTTGCCATGTGGCGCACGTACACACAATCGTACTAATAACATTTTCTATGACTTTGAAATGACGTGAAATAACTTAATGTAGAATGCCTTTTTTCCACGCTGATAATTAATACGTAAATCCATAAACGTCCAGCAATTTCCGTCGGCTGAATCGTTGCTCTTTTTTTTACAAACGCGCAATATGAATTATCGATCGTCGCACGTTCACTTGATTTACCAAACACGATTTACCAAACACGATTTAAGTGAAAAGGAAAAAGAATGCAATACCTGTTGCTTGATAGAGTTACCGAACCGCCTAGAGATAGATATCCTTTGTCTCGTTTCGAGGTGCGAATACAAACTCTCTACGAAAAACGTAATATATTTTACTTATAAAATAACTTCATTCAGAAAATATTGAATTGTAACTTTTCGAAATTTGTAACAATTTTCAGTTGCCTTTAAATTTCATAAACAATATAGATGTTCAATTTCAAGAAAGATAGGTTGATTGAAAAAGTGTTTATTTCGAAACAAACGTGCGTCAGAAGTTTGCTTTCAAGCGCGTTTCACGTTTATGCTTAATATTGAATAAAATCGCAAAATATATTTAATTATCCTCTTCGCTCGTTTGTATACATATAATATACCTGTCGACGCGGTACAAGTTTGAAATGTGTCTGGGTCTCAGTTATCAAAAATATGTTATCGCTGAACATCCTTCGCGGTATCATCTTTCGCAAGAAACGAAGAAGAATACACCTGTTGCACGATATCGTCGATAGGCTTATCGACAATCCGCTCAAGCGACGCATAAAGAAGATCTGGAATATCAATATGTGCATATCGTTTAATATACCAATACGATTGCAAAAAAATGACGTGGCATATCTTTCAAATGCACGCTTTTATATGTTGTTTTGTACATACACGTAGGAAAAATAGTATAATTATAATCGGTTATTACTGAATTAGATCGAAACAATTCGAATCAGTTAAATCAGATTTAATGGCTCGCGTTATTTATTTTTTATATGTTACACATATACAAAATTCTGTACAGAATATAAATAAATGATTATAATCGGATTATTACGATGTTGATGCAAACAAGTCTAAGCTGAATGTTACAAAATTTTCACCAGTCGTATAATCTAGCGCAAATCGCTTTTATATGAGAGAAATTGTACAGTAAATTTTGCGTTTAACAACAAATATACACATGTAATATATTGTAGATTTACGTTTGAATTTTGAATGCGATTAATTAATGCACAGGGTAATAAACCAGAAATTTTAATTTGCATTTTACTGAATTATCGTTCGCGAAATTTTTTTTTTTACTACGCAAATGCTCGCAAGGCAATCGCGATGTACTTTTTTTCGTTTTTCAAATAAATCGGCGCGTCATTTTTGTTTCGCGCATCCGAATATTTCTTCCTTCCTGGTAACGCGATTTAATCAGAAATTCAGACTCGCGATATCACGGTACACGTACCAAAAATGTTTTTTTTTTCGTGTCACTCCGCCGGCATTCGGTAAGGGAGCTTAAGGTTGACGTCACGATGCGGGCGTACCTTTTACAATGCTCGCCAGTCTGCCTCGTTTTTTCGTCTCGCTGTCCTTTTTGTTTACGAGCTATGTGTACGAGTCAAGCCTGTAAAAACGGCGACACAAACGCTCCATTACTCTTCTTCTTGTCCCACATGTTACGGCGCCGCTTCGCGTGCAATTACACATAAGAGAATAAAAAAGGAAGAAAATTTCCCTCTCTCTCTCCCCCTCTCCCTCTCCCTCCCTCATCATCCCACCCCGGCACGTTTATTTTTGTCATTTGTCTAACGTACAGAGTTCCTTTCGTGTCGACACGTGAGAGGCCATATGTCGCGGAAATGTAATTACGAATAGTACTAACATCAGTCGTGCTTCGGAACGCTACATGTAACATATTAAGTCATAGATGTCGCAGATGAATTTTCCTAATGCAACTTACATGTGTCCAGTTTGCGCGCAAGGAGTGCGTATTTGTGCGCATGCCTCTGCGCGTTACCCTTAATGACGAAATATGTATGAAAGGGAATTTCACCTTTTACCAGCAAGATCTAATTTCTTCTCGTGCGCGAGGATAAATTTAGTACATGATTTGGTCCCATGCGGTGATTGAGACGATTGAGAGTATTTATCTTTAATGTACGACACGGCATTATTCGTTTATCTTAGAGATAACTCGTGTGTTCTTGAAAATTAAAATCTTGTTTTTTCATACTTCCTACTTCCGTCGGTCGGGCGAGATTACATGTTGTTTTGGGTGGGAACCAACGACTAAAAATACGAAAACGTAATCCGTAATGTAACACAGTTGAATTGGCACGTAATATTCGGCCAAATGCTTTCAAAAGAATCTCCATTTTAGATACGGCGTTATCGTGAATAAGCGTACCTATGTACGCATCATATGCATCGTAAACGATAACATGGGCAAGATGTAGAAACAGGGAAGCCCGTGGTATGCGTGACTATCGAATCGAATGTTACATTATGTAATAGTTTTGGCCATCGTTCGAACAGAATTCCTATTTGCATCGGGATCCGAGAAATATAACGTAGGTAACGTTATCCGCGGCGAAGCGAAAATGCAGCTAAATGAGCCGATGAAAACTTCTCGAATTCTTTTTCTACTAGCTGTGTTGTGTCGATTTATCGCTCGATGAGCTTATTACAAATGTATTATGACTCATTATGTAAATGGTACGTCCCAATTCTACTAAATTTTAACAATTTGTTAACATGTTCTCATTAAACGATGAGAACAATAGGAATATTTGTATTGTAGTGCGCTCACTAAACAATTACAAAATCATATGTCATGTGTTAATATTTGCTTTTTTGAAACGGAAATGCGCAAATTTCCATTCGTCATTCATTTCGGATGTACATTACATATTAAATACATTTGCCTCCGAAATATATTAAAAATACTGTTTCCCACAACTTGAAGTTCAAACGACTATTACCGAAAAAGATATAAATTAAAAATATACAAAATATTAAAAAAATATGTATAAATTTAAAACATATATATATATATATATATATATATATGTATATATATATATAATACTTATTTAAAACGTCTTTAGAACGATCTTTAAAACTTATGTAGGACATCGGCTACGTAACTAAACCCCGCAAAATGGTTTCTATATCTCTCATATCTTTAGAGAAACGTAAGATTTATCACGTCAATTTACATTATTCTTGAGGTAATCGAGTCCCATTTTTCTACCAGATAAAGGCCCTTGCATTCTATTTGACAATAGAAGCGTTCGGATTCGTACGCAAATCATACAATACGCCGAGTGTCGCCAAGAGTAACCGTCTGCGAAACATACATCTTCGTCTGTACACCTTGGTTCTTTTTTTCCTTCGCATTTACACTTTGCATACTCCGGCGCGTGTGAAACGTTATCTTCGGCTTCCCTCAGCCTCAAATCCTTCCCCCGTCCTCACCGCGCGAGCTTAACACGATGTAAGCCGCATACCGCGGTTTCCGGGGTTCCGGTGCTATCTGTATCCATAAAGAATGTAAGCTCGCACACTAGCCAAGAACCGAGGATCTTCCTTCCCGACGCAATAACAGCAATCCCCTCTCGGGGATCCGAAATTTTCATGCATAGGATATAAAGCATAAACGATGACTTCATCATCCCCTCTCACCTTTTTCGCCCTCTTTCTTTCGCCATCCTTTTTTCTCTCTCTCCTTCTCCTTCTCTCTCGATCTCTCTTGCATTGTCACAACCGAGTTCTCTAGATATTTCGACTGTCGTGCAATTTCCTCGTGAAACGTTCTAGTTGTTCTACGAATACGTCAATATGAGAGAAAAGTGTGCGGGAGCCCAGAATAAAATCAATGGATTCGGAGTAGGACGAGATCGGAGAAAGGTAAATGTAGTAGAAAACCATACGGGGCTACTTCTTTTTCCTTTTCTCTCTCTCTCTCTCGTTCTTCCGACCGATCATTTTCTTTTCTTCCGCTCGACCGCTTTCGATCTCGTCAAAGAAATGCCCACCGTCGCTATCGGCGGCCCAGATTTTTGCATTACGTTTGCAGCAAAGCTGCTGGATTGAAAAGCTCATAAAGCCAGAAATGACTTATATCGCATAGAAGGAGAAGGAGAAAAATTTGTAAAATTTTCCATAGCTCGTAAGAGTTACGAGCTCATTGCATCGTCATGAGTCGTACGAACGGTTGCATCACTTCACCCACGACGAAACCAGGAAAAACTCAATTCCAAAAAATTCTTTTATTGAAGTTAAAATCAGGGGGATTTCAGTATATCCTACGTATCATTCTCATACGTGTGCTTCATATTCCACTCGTCTCTGCCTCGTCTCTATCGCTTCACGTACCGCCACGCTTTGTATATCTTATCTTCTTTTTATAGATATTTCATTGTGCATAACGTCATATGCGGCATAAAAAAAAATTTGATCTCGTCAACTTTGTTGAATTTCGAGAGTTTGTGGCGGGGGAAAGTTGTAAAATATCATTCGTTCAAACCGCCATCCATGAATAGTCGTATCAGCATTGTACATCTTTTTTGATACTGATATCAGTTTGTATATTTTTTTTAGAACTGAACAATCGGGAAATCCTAAAGCGTTATATATCAATGTGTACAAAATGTACGTACGGCTGATACTAGCTTCACGATATGTTTGTGATTATACAGGATATGTGATAAAACTCTTTATAAATTGTACACTGAATGTGCCATTTTTTATATTATATGTATATTTTTTAAAGTAAAGAGAATCTAATATTTATTCTATCAGGTCGATTTATGGTATGATAAAAGCGTTGCAATTGCTTTTTCTGCGAACAGATAAAAGAATTATATTATTATTATTGATAACTTTAAAAAAAGAATTATACACATTACAAATTATAGAGATCTTCTGGATTTAGTTTAAACATTTGAAACTATAATATATTTAGTTATTAAAAATTCGTTGTTTTACAAGATATCGTCATATGATATTACATAAGTCTCTTCTCTGTTCATACTTCTATTTATTGTCTATTACAATTAAATACATTTTTTATATATAATTTATTTTTTTCTTAAAATCTCCAAAATATTAAATAATTAAATTATATATATATATATATATATATATATATATATATGCGTAATGTGCGGGAAGAGAGCGACAGGAAAATTTCTGACACGGCGCGACGCTCCGAAACAAATGCATACATCGTGAAACGTAAAATAGAGAGGGGAAATTCGGCGGCTGCTATTGATCGAGATACGCCGACCGATTTTTCGTCGATTGATATGAATACGTGTGCACGCCGCCCGCAAACTGATCTACAACATAGTTACGGCACGATGCTGGATTCTCAATTATGCAGAATTTTAGAATTCCGGCCGCGCCTTTCATGAAATATTAACGTTCCAATCGCGTTAATGCAAAATCATTCCTGATCGGAAAACACGATGGTTTTTCTCTAACAATATATCTTGCAGTTTAAACAGATAACTGTAGTGTCTGCGCGCTAAACGATGGCCTCCCGATTGACCGAGTTACATTCGTGCAATGCAAACATTTGTTCGTTTATATTTATATCGTTAAATCTGTAATTACTGACTCTATTGCTTTCGCTATTGTTTTCGTCACTTATTGCATTAACCCATTAAGGACTGAATTTTTTTTCTTTTTTTTTCTTTTTTTCGGGAATTTTACAGTTACGATATTATTTAGCATGCATTTTATGATGTCGTGTTTTTCGTTCCTTATATGGAATGCTAGTACTTAATGGATTAAGAAGTAATCGATAATGATAGAGAAAGAAAATATAACAGTATAATCTTAATCAGATATTAAAAAATTGTATTTTACGTTAATATAAATTGACTGATCGGTCTAAAAGTGTGCAAATTCAAGTTTCGCATTATTAAGCTTATTACTAACGGCAATAATGGTATTATAAATAATATCCTAATTGAGTATAACAAACAACGCTTTGACCAATCATATCGATATTATTGGCATACTTAATAATATAAATCCATATTTGGTTGTATTATTATTTAATTATTTTGTTACGTGAATAATTTGAAAAGTGACGGCCATTTTAAACATACATTTTAATTATTTGCTAAATGAATAAACTTCTTATTTTTGAAGCATATCTTCAAAAATATACTTTAAAATAGAATCTTTTTATTAAATTAAATTATTTTTACTTCTTTCCATTTTCACATTATACATAATATAAAATTCTGAAAACGTTAAATTGCTGTTGACTGCGTATATTTGTAATTGAAATTGAGATACGTTTTACTCGATGCATAATTGTCAATCTGAGTTTAAGTTAAAAAATCGTGCCACGTTTCTAGTGTATTAAATGGCACATCAATTCGGACTTGATGGTCGAAGTGAGAAGTACGAATATTAATTATTCAAGTGCACGAGATTGCTGGTCTCGAAAAACCCAGGGATTTAAGTTTCTGGTCCCTTGGTATAAATGCGTCTCGCTCTCGTTGCCGCTTCCTCTCACTCTCTCTCTTTTTCTCTCTCTCTCTCTCTCTCTCTCTCTCTCTAGCATGCGTTTAATGCAGTAAGCTGCAATGTAGCGAATGCTATGCTAATGTCCTTACTTACGAAGACGGTCCCCGGGCGCGGAAAGTTCTCGGCATGGTTCTGTTTATGATAGAGCGAGAGCCCTCGGCCGTTACGTGACTCATGTAGCAGCACAGCAACGAGCGGCTTTTCCGCGGTACACCGCGTCGCCCGGCAAGTTTCCAGGTCGGATGCGATGTTAATTGATGGGCGTATCATCGAGAAGTTACAAGCAAGCGCCTGCGGCGTAACGGCTCTGCATGTTATATTTTCTCCAATTTACAGAATAAAATTGTAGGACAAATACAAACAGAATAAAAAAATTATCATTGCGTATCTTAGTATGATAAAATACACATTTCACTTTGGTATCATTCTGTGAATTGAAAAGTCATCAAGAAGAAAAAATTATATATTTAAATACGATATATGAAATATATGTATGATAGTAATTTTTTCTTGTTTAATGTACGCGATAAACATGTAGAACATGTTGGTTTAGTAAATAATATGTTATAGATCTACTTAGAGATATGATTCAGATTTTACACAATTTAATATAGAAGTTACATATATAAATATCACACCGTGTGAAATATTCACGTATTTGTGAATATTTAGAAAAACTTCTGCTTCCTACTCCGTGCTGAATACTTCCGAGCACTTTTCTGTACAGCGTTCGCCGTTTGACTTTTAAATCTTTATACTTGCGTTGGAGCTATTTCGATGAGACGTTTTACAGAAAAGTACTTGATGGCCGTTAATGCATGCGGACGCTCGTAAAAGACGCGTCTTTGCAGTCGGGTATGGGCGTGCACGTGCGAAGTCGATTACAATAACTCTCGCGAGTGGTGAAGCATTACGCTACATTACCCTCGGTATCGCCGTTGCATAGCGCGTCGAACTCACGCTCAGTCATCGTTGCCATCGATGACTGCTGCAACAGCGTGATTTGCATCAACGATGTCCATTTTGCGATGGCTGATTACCGGAGCGGTCGAACAGTCTCATAAACGCGATTAGTTAAGACGACGTCCGTTGCGATAATAAACCTCTGATCGTCATAATTAAAAATGCTTTTGCCGAGACATTAAGATCGCGCATATATCTACTCGTATCCGAGTGCAATCAAAGCGTGCACGACGTGGCGATTAAACAAGCCCGAGGAAGCTACGTGAACTCTATTAACTATTTTTCTATTACTGTTACTGTTTTCTATTACTGTGTAATATCGTCAATTGACAAATAACTGCAATTAATTAATTAAAATTACTTGTTTAGAATATATGTGTATGTATATATACATACATATATACACACATATAAGTGTGTGATAAAATGATTATAACAATCATATTATAGTAATGTTGTTATGAATGTTACAAGTTTTTTATTTTAACTCATTATTTTTTAATCAAAAATTTTGTTTGAAGATGTGGAATGCAAGCAAATATATATATATAATCTATTTAATGTAAATATAATATATTTAAATATATAATATATCTGAATAATTTATAAAAAATGTGCGATAGCGCACTATAAAGAAATGTCGCTAGATAAGATTACACATATATACAGTTTCCGATAGCTGACCATCGTGTCATTATCTACTGCAAAAGACTGTATTCGGACGACAAGTTGATAATTAGTACAAGCTACGTTTCCAAGAATTAATCGAGCGAATTAAATTTTGTTGTTTTTGGTAGGCTAAAACTATTCGGCGATATGTCATATTTGGGAATAGAGCGGATACTTAAACTATTCGTTCTATTATCACTACGTATCTATTCTTATATCTTACATCGTTCATGGAGAATTTCATGACTAATTAAAGCGGCATTCGGAGTATACGGGATATTATAGGCAGAAGGATAGGAAGCGCAAAGAGAGAGAGGGGGGGGGGGGGAAGGAGGATTGATACCGTCGCTGGTATCAACGGTCATAATGCGCTTGCATATTTGCGCAGCGCGTATGCAATGCATGACGCAACCGAGTGGTTTCAAGCGGCCTTCACTGAAGGATCGCGTTGCCGCATCAAACAAGAATTACGCGGTACAGCAACGAGAGCGTAACGGCAAACGAGCCGAGTCGTCTGCTTGAAGAAACGAGGAAGCAAATTTTGTTACATGTCGTCGTAAGTTTGTAAGCACGAATCAGGGTAACATGCAGCGAGGATGAAACGTATCTTCAGATCGTCGTTGCATCGATTCGCATCTTAGTATAAATTGCTTATTTATTATTCATAAGATATTTTTATTGCATAAAAAATGCACTAAGTACACCGTGAGTTTTTAATTTAATTTTTTTTAGTTTTTCTTGTTATATAACAGATCTTTCCTCGTTATAAAAACATAATTTTTTATAATTTATATTTTTCTCTAAAATAATATCTATTTATCAAATTACAATGTTTTAAAGAAGAATTCTAAAATTTATGCGGAAAGTATCTTTTCATGTGAATAAATAATAAGGACAAATAAAATATTGTGAAAAATCTGAATAAAATAAACATATTTTTTAACTTATATAGATATGCTATCGTACTTTATACATTGAAAATAGTACGTCGATGTTTAGCCCTCTACAAGTAGCCGAGTGGTACAAAAATGCAGGACTGCTCATTCCATGTCCGTTCTTCTGTCTCGAGCTAAGTGCACTTTGTGAATAATCGCAGCGTGAAGCGAGCGTATAGAAACATACATGCGACGATGATTTACCCTCTACCTTGCGTTACCCGACTCGTTCGCATTTTCCTTCCCTTCCACTCCGCTCTGCCTCTCCAGTTTGCTCTCAACAAGGCGGAAAAACACTTTTCCACCGCAGGATCTTTTTTTCTGGCATCAAAGTGGTGATCAAGGATGAAAAAATACGTCGTAAAATTTTCCGGCTTCTGGTTCGCCTAGTAAATACGACAACGGCGTCGTCTGCCGATTTTTGATACAGGACTGAATAGCATAAAAGATGCGTGTGTAACCGAGAAACAGAGAAATATTTTTATCGACTCGATGCGTATGTGTCGCCGTAAGTCGTGACACACACACACACCACACTATTTTTTTTAGTAGTGGCAGGTAAAATGGTGCGTACATTATTATTAGATCCGCAAAATTTAGAAATTAGACAACATTTTTAAATCTAAATTTTTTCGAATTTATAACAAAAACTAATTTATGCCAAAATACATTGCACTCAAGATATGGTCTATTTGTACATTTCATTCTTCACGAAGCAACAAATATTTCAAAATGCTTTGCCTTAGTTGTCGAATTGATTAAGACACCTCCGGGAGGTTCGAACTTTGAGGATATTTTTCACAATAGATTTTTTACGGTGATTTAAATAGGATGCTTATTAACATCAAAAATTAAATCAATTAATTAATTTAAATTTATGGATTTGCTGTTCCAACAGAGAGAGTGACAAATTTTATGACTGATAAATAATTGGCGCGCAGTTTACTGAGTTGGAAGAAGTATACATTGAAGTTATACATAGTATACATAGAAGTTCACATAGAAATATTATTAAGCTACCAAGATCAGATCATATTTCTCTAGTTAAATTATTAGGTGTGTATATATTAGTTCTATTTCACTTGTTATTCCAAAAACATTTTTAAGGGAAAAAATATAGAACGTCGAGTTACAATTCGCTAATAAACTGCATTATTGGACAACTGTACGAGTTCATCCAAGAATAGCTATTTAGGTGGAAAAATTTGTTCTTTCACCTAATCATAATAAGTCGTTTATGTTATACAAATGCCACACTTACCCACAGTTATTCATACAGCCGCGTTGGGCATGATAAATGAACGTGTGGTCGACGCATAAGCACAAGATATTAGTCTTCCTTGTCACAAATTATCATGAATAAAATTTGTTGAGGTACAAACGTAGTCCCGGCAGCGTTGTATCGCATACAATATATCACATCGTTTGTGCTGGTACATCTGAAATGTCAGAAAACTAATCTCCCGTCACTAAGATATCTCACACCGTGTAATGAAGTCGTACCGATTGCGCGACACACGTGTTCTCGCAGCGAATTTTTCAACTGCAAGCTGTGTGACATTGTTTTGAGCAAAATATAGTTACATTGCTTCTGTCACATTGGATTAAGCGTAACGATATTATTGGATTTACCTGCGAGCGCAAAGGCAAAGTAGCTACAAGCAATATGTGAACACCGAAATATTGTGGCAACATGAAAATTGGGATAAAAATTCGCAATGAACAAAAAACCGATAACATATTTAAAATGTGAATCAGCCACTGAACGGATTAACAATTTGCCTCTACACTTTATAATCTTTCCGGGTGTATTTTATCGTTGTTAATGTCGTTAGTATCGTTTAATAAAATATCAACTGATATTTTACAAAAAATATTATCTAATTAATATACGTTATCAAATTTTTATATCAAGTATTTTTTTATCTAGTAATTTGTTTAGCAATTATTATTGTACTATCATCATACATCTTCTTTTCACCGACACGCCGAAAATAACGTCGTTCTACTTTCCGGTTGTAATCTGTTCCCATTGTAGGAGGGTCAGTCGACAGAACCGTCGAGTATCTTCACTCCGATTTCCCAAGACGCAAATGATCTTAACCTGCGTTGTATGGAGTCGAACTTAACCGACCTACATACAAATATCGTCTTTAGATCCAGCTGTACAAACATACACACCCGTATGCGGACGAAAGGGACGACAAGGTTTCGGGTTGATAAATGAATGCGTGATTGATACGTGAGGAGGAACGCGACAGGGGAAAAGGCTAAAGACACCTTGGGGGATGCGAAAAGCAAAAAGACGAAGAAGCAGGCCAAATATATCTTGATCTTGGGCAACCGGGGAGACAAAGACCGTGTATCATCGATTGTACGTAACACTCGACGTATCTCTGTCTTAATCTGCAACGAGTAAATCGTCTCGTCCGTGTTCGGCGATCGCTCGAGAGTACCGTTTTGCAAAATCCGACCCGGGCCCTCGGGTAATTTCATCATCTTCGATAACATTAATTTAATAATCCGTGATTAAATTGAAAATTGATGCCGTCTGTTTTCCGTTTGTTAATTTATTGTCATTGCCGTATTCACTGTTGTTGCGGCTTGTTTATTCGCTTATTCGATGAAATACGATTCGTACGTGCTCGAAAGTATGAGCATACCTTTCGAAAAGCAACTAAATGAATAAATAAACTGGTTAAACGCTAATTTTATTGTCAATTATAATTATTACCCATTACCTCAATACCTATTACCCATTAATTACCCTAAGGTAACTTTGTAGCGCTGATTCCGATATGGCTAGATTGGCTCTAATCTTTAAAGGCTTTAAGATAATGGATGCTTTATTGAAAACAAAAAATGGTCAGGCCTATTTATAAATCATGGAAATTGTCTCAAATGTTACAAAAGTAAGCATGAAATATCTAAAAATGTTTGATGCAATAAGAAAATACTTAATTCGGTACACTATCAGAAAAACAAAGTAAGCTGCTTTAGATAATCATGATTAATGCACAGAATAATGCTTTTTGTACGATTTTCTTTTATGTAGGTCATCAGGTCAATTACGTTGAAGGCAGTAGTTTGATCATAGATCATCTAGATTTAGATCTGAGTAGGAGAGGGGGAATAAAATCATAATTTAAGTATTTATTTGAGTATCTCAAGAATTAGAGCCAATTTGAAAATATTATTTTTGGATTCAGCACCCTAAAACATCCTAAATTCGTTCAAACATCTTTAGCAACTAAATAAATTTTTTTGTTGAGCTAACATAATAATCAATCATTAATAATAATTAAATATATAACATGTAATGTATAAAAATATATTAAGTGGCTCACAATCAGTAATTTTTAACGTTGTAACCGACAGTCTTGAGTCATGGAATTTTTTCTATATAAAAAATTCACTTTATGGTCTCCCTCACTTCAAGTCCTTAAAGGACGTGGATACAGGCTGTCCTGAAAATGGGCCACATCGGAGACAACTTTAACTGTCGCAAATTCCACGTGCCGAGACTATCACAGCACTTCACGAGCAGTTCTTCGTAGCGCGATATACACCGCTACTAACTCAATAACCCCCTTATTCCCTTCGACCTCATTTCCGTGCTCGTCGAACGTATACCGGCTCCTGGCACATCTTTTAAAGCTGATGGCTCGACGGCGGCGCCGAGAAAAATAGATTGATAACGCGGCAGCGTGTGAAGGTGCAGCGCGCGAAGTTAACGATGCGGAATGAACGAAAAGCGTTATAGGCGGAAACATTTCGCTTGTGTGTTACAATGTTGCATCCCGTAACACTGTGAATATAAATATTTGTTGACATTAAGCTATGACAGGACTATATTTTATGACGAGTGAAACGATACTTTTGACAACGTACTGTTTATTTATTACATGAATATATTCTACAATATTGTATCGAATGTCGAAACGTCACGTTTTAATATTATCCTTTACCTGTTCAATCTCAATCTATGAGCAGCACTTTATCGGCATTTACCTCAAAGTGAATTTATTGAACTGATAACTCAATAGATAGCGATACTCTCTTATCAACTTTATGTAACTGAAAACAACACACACACACACACACACACACACACACACACACATATCGTTTAAGATATTCCACGTTCTTTGCTCAGCTTGTGACATCTGTCAATATCGTGCGTCGCGTTAAAATTCACCGGTGTGCTGTTGGATTTAGTCGAATTTTCGGGATTAAGCTAGCGACTGGTTACGGCCAGCCGGCGATTTGTGCAACATCTTGTTTTGCCCTCGAGTATCCGTGCAGCACGCAATATGAAAAAATACATAATTCTTCGACGAAAGTGCCAATAATACGCACATCATGTTCCCGACCGGCGCACCGCGATATTTCATGTCCGGGGGTCGGGGATCGGGGTAGCGATGTGGTGTGTATGCACCGGGTCGCCACACACGAGCCATTTTATTTTGCAATATAATGCTTGACTCCTCGTCGTTCGCGCAGCTTGACATATTGGACGTGATAGGGAGTAATCTGTTATACCGCCCTGTGTCCACGATAGAAGCCTGCAGGCGGCACCCTCCGCCCACCCCCTACGTTGCATCTACGGTACGCTGGAACGACCGATATATTTCCCGGTATACACTTCCGTACGGATTCGTACGGGGAAATATAGTGACGTGAGCGCGAACGCGAATGCGTGAGCCGGATCGACGATAAATCAGAGACCGCAACGTAAATAGAATCTTATGGAAACATTTGGGAGGAAAAGAGAGATGGACGCATCTTTTCTGCTCTTTTTCCGTTTTGGCCAATTTCACATTATCGAGATTCACATTAGCTAGAGGCTGCTTCGGGGAACGATCATTGACTTGGGATGATAACAATGAGAACACGATACACGCGACAGTACATGACACTCCTGTGAATAAATGTGTAAGCACTAGTTGGGAGGAAATTTTTGTCGATATTGCGCAGACACAGCTGAGACAGATATCGTAAAAATACATTTTGTGCGTCATGTGTTGCTTTACTTATACGATGTGCTCATGTGTATTTCACGATTTCTTGTCGTAAAATTTGATTTGACTGGAAGCGATTTTCCAAAATTGGAAAATTGAACATAGAATGTGATAAATTGGCTTCTCACGAATTGTTATACATATAACATAATTTACATATATCTTTAGATACATTTATATTAATATGATCTTTATCTTTCATTGTTTATAAGTGCTCTGTGCTCTTTGTTTTCATTTATGCAGATATTTCTAGCTTTGTGAGATTTAAAGAAGAAAGAGGATCGCAAACAATGAAATTCGTTTTTCTCTTTTAATTATAATTAATTTAAGAGATAAGATAAATTAAGAGATTTCTTAATAGCTGTGTTAAAACTGGAAACACCGTGCCGAAGAGTCTGGACGATTTCTTACAATTAATCGCGCAAGAATTATGTTTGGAACTCGAAAGGCATCTTTCGGATAATCCCGGATAGCGTTGCGCAATATTCTGACGAACGCATCGGTGCATCCCGATGGCGCATGTCTATCGAAAAAGCAGAGATCTCTCCGCTGTAGTTTCGCATGGCTGAGGCCAGGATCAGGGATGGCACTCGAGACACACCCAGGGGATTTTGGGACGAAAAGTTCCGCTAGAAACTCCGGTTTCTCTCGCTTATCCAGAAGCCTTCAACCACCTATTCCCCCTCGCGCGCCGCGCGTTTCTTGCCGCTTTCCATAGCGCGCAGAGTCAAGCTGCATATAGTTTTCTCTCACGAACTCGCACACGCGCGTCGATCCGGTCGAAAGGTATCGCGAAAATATAGACCGTGAAATTTCTAAACGGGATTTAAAGTTTCGCACGGCCAATTTCTAGCCGTCGTTTAACCCACCGGCACGTAATTACTAAGATAACGAGCTTTGTAAAACGGTCAGAATTCTGGAAAAAGAGATTAAGCGAGCCCCGTTTACTTTGTAAGTGGTGCAAGTCAAACTTATGAAATGTAACAGTTTTAAGCGAAATATATGAGCCTGGTTTAAGATGAATATTTCCGCCATGTACTTTAACGAGAGATTCCAATTCCTTTGATCTGCTCCTTGGAGAATGTGCAATGCACATCAGAGGGAAATTGTTTGGAATCAATTTAATGATCAGAAGCTACGTTCGAGTATCGTGCGTGGAAAAAACACAGATTACTCTGACAATATAAGAAGTTCTATACATTAAGGATATCTGATCTTAAACATCTAATCGCCTACGTGGCGTGTGATTAATTATCAACACATATCGAACTGATTAATCAGATTAATCGTAAGCCCCCTGGGGAACAGCGAGCTATTAGCGACGTCCTACTGATTTCCCGAGCGTTTACGGTATAAATTATTCACTACCTTAATAGTACGTCTTCACAATTGCTCGTTATTTTACTGCCCGATTGCAGTCTCCGAGAAATTAACATCGTAGATTCGAGCATCGTCTTGAAAATATTTTACAGTGCACGTTTTCAGCCGATTCCGCGATATGGCGTTATATATGCTTTCCGAATCGCGTTAAAATGTACACGAAGCGTTAATATTATGATATTATGGGAGCGAGGAACAGTCTTTTCGTGCGTTCAGCATGTAAATGAATGTAGAGGGAGATATGCAAATCGTACACGGCGAGTGACACCGACGTATTCTACAGCCAACATATTTTGCAAGTATACGGTATGATGTGTTTGCGCGGATGACATTTTCGTTCAGTTGATTTTAAAATGGAAATAAAAGTAGACTTGTTAACTTGACGAAAACATTTTAATCACACTTCTATCTCAAAGACGAATAATTCACTATAATTTATAAATATATATTGCTATCATGTACCACCAAACTTTAATATTACAGTCTGTCAAGTAAGATCGTGGTCGGGTTAATTTATTTAAAACATTATTTTAAAAAATTTTTAAATACATATATGCATTGTACTCGATAAGAACAAAGATGCAATTATGTTAATAAGGCGTCCAATCACTACCGGCGTCGATAATTGCCTAGCATCTCCGAGGCAAATTGACATATTCTAGCGGCAAGGACCTCCAAATTCGACGAATCTCGCGAGATAACTACTTCATACATTAAGCAAAAGCTTCGTAGAAAACGCACGTACTTTGAAGTAGTTATCTCGCGAGATTCGTCGAATTTGGAGGTTTTTGCCGCTAGAATATGTCAATTTGCCTCGGAGATGCTAGGCAATTATCGACGCCGGTAGTGATTGGACGCCTTATTAACATAATTGCATCTTTGTTCTTATCGAGTACAATGCATATATGTATTTAAAAATTTTTTAAAATAATGTTTTAAATAAATTAACCCGACCACGATCTTACTTGTGTATCTCATTATTTCAGTTTCGTCGATTTATACGCGTCATAAACATTATAAAAATATCTTATATCAAAGGAGCTTATAATATCAGGAAAAGTTTAAACGAGAATATAGATATTAATTTTATCATTATTGTGTTCAGTATTCCGCACTACCCTCCCTGCGTACGTGTCAGTTAAAAACTAATGTACTAAAAAATTTCTATCGTCATCTTTTAGTCATGGAATTATAGATCTCCGAAGACGTCGTTATATTAAAACCTCCGAATGGCAAAAATGGAACGATCAATAAAGAATATTTGCGACTCCCAATTCGACGCAAAACGAGTTTCTGATCAGAAATTCAAATTGAATCGAGGAAAGTAGAAACATTTCTGTCACACGAAAATTGCAATAAAGAAGGTATTGTTGATGTACCTGATGTTGAAAAATGATGTAAAAAGTTCGGGAGGGGTTTTTAAAATAAAGTAGATAGGCGTAAAGAAACGTAGAAGCAAAGAAGCGTTAAACGATCGAAATGGCATTTTCAGAGACCAATCCACGGTCCTCTTTACGTGAAGAAGAATAGTGGCAGCCTCAGGTGGATCATCTAATATATACAGGGTGTCTTCGCGAGATGCCCTTATCACAGTATCATGAATTTCATGGCGACGTGAGGATAGTCCTTTCTCATTCTTCTTATTCTTTTAACAGAACGATGTCTTGAAATAAGCAGCACTCGATTAAAACTCAATTCATTCTCAATTCATAAACTTTTACTTACTTAATTGAAGGGCTATCGAGCCAACAAGTCTGGTTAAGAAAATACAAACTCTACTCTTAATCCAGATACTTCGTGTAAAAGGAACTGCGGCGCACCTGAGTCACCCTATATATATAAACTCGCCCATGTAGAAGCCTCGTGCATAACAACGTCGAGTAACACGTGAAATGCATTTCTGTTTCAGGAAGCGCATACATCATCAGATGGAGTGCGCCACAGTTGATGGTCGTGGCGGTGCAGTACATTCTCACGGGGCCCTACATGCCCCCGTACGTACCGCAGACAGCGAATTAAGACGTCCGTCGCAGGATAAGAACCATCGCGCCGTTCACCTGAGGAAGGGGTCATCGACGACATGAGGAAAGGAGCCGGGGAATGCTGGATTCCTAAAGTATATCGTCGCGTATCTTTCACGGGGAGCGCTTTTTGCGGAGCCGAGCGCACAGATCATGGAGCACTGGTGGACAGGAAATGTGCTCGCGAACGGGTAACTGGTTTACGACCGACAGACACTAATCTATTCCGATTGAAATGGATCCCGATTTTGCTTTATGTACCGCTCGTCGATCGAATGGTTGATCATCGCGAATCGGATTGAGAGATTTTCACAACGACAGCGAAATATTACGTAATTTTATTCTTATCAAACGGCCTTCCCGCAGATGATACGCTGAAATATCTGGCTGTGCTCGATAAAGTCTTCGTTATGGACGTCGTATAATTCTCTATGAAATCGTTTTCACGCGCGAGATCGATAAGCTACTGTGCTCCGCCCGGTCTCGGCTAACACTAAAGTTTAAAATTTAAACGGACAGCTGAAAAAAAGAACAGACAATGCCGATATATATATTAATCGACAAGCCGCGATACCAATAAGTCCTAAATATTAATGTATCATGATGTGCCGCGGATTTGAAAGTATTCGAGATAATTTTTAATAAAGGTGAGATAATATTCGAATAAATTTCATTTATTAAATTATATTAACGTTATATCTTACGTAATCACTTTTGTGTAATTCCACAAAATTTTTTTTTAATGATTAATATACAGTACTATACGTGCGTCGTATGTGATACAACAACTCAAAAGTTGTGAAGATTGCTTTAATTATTTGTTTTAACATATGTTTCTAAGGGATTTTTTCTATCTATACTCAAGGATCGTTGTTCCGTAATGTAAAAAAATAATAAAAGAAGAATAATAAACTCTTAGTAATCAAATAAAAGAATTGTTGCGTTTCCTCGATGTGTGTGGATTTATGTGTAAACCAACGCACTTCGAGACCAACGCAATGGAGGAGGCATCTCGAATGGAAAAGATCTCTCCAGAGAACTAGTTGGAATTTGATTAGTGCCTCAACATGTGAAAAATGACGGGGGTGCGGTCACGACTCCTCGAAATAGCAAGCACAACAATGATGCAAAAGTCATCGAGAATTTTTCGTGGATCGTGAAAAAGAAACTATAATCTCGCATGCCTTCGACAAAATTTCACTAAAAAACTCCAATAAAAGCTTAATTACGTAATTATAGCTGAATTACAAGGTGAAATATATCTCAATCGTGCTGCGTATCCGCGAATTAATAGATAGATGTCACACAATAGATATCATACAATGCGTAACTAAAAAAACACAAACATTTTATAAAATCAGACTTTTGTACGATAACACAAATGACAAGAAATAGAAGTGCTTTTGTACGAATTTTCTTGCGCACTAAATTGTCAGTTATATGGACCAAACTTAAATTTATTATAAATCAGGGAACATTGTTGTCCGATAAAATTTATATCAACTTCGAATTGTCCAATCCGTCGTGAAAATTTACGAATATCCTATATTCATTAAATGTCCTCCTCATTTAATATACACACACACACAACATGTCATTACTGGCCACACACACACACACACACACATATAATGCATGTATTTTTCCGTTAAAACGCTTGGCAACTTTTAATTATCCAATCCGTCGTGAAAATTTACGAATATCCTATATTCCATTAAATGTCCTCCTACAGAATTCTTTCAACATATCTGTAATGATTTACTATTCCGTCATTTAATATAGATGCTACGTACAGCACACATATAATGCATGTATTTTTCCCGTTAAAACGCTATTGGCAATTTTTAATTATCACCTATCGGGACATTAGTTTTGCCAATTAAATGTTCATACAGAATTCTTTCAACATATCTGTAATGATTTACTATTCCGTCATTTAATATAGATGCTACGTACAGCACTGATTCCGATTAAAATTCTACTAACGTATAAAATAACTCTAGCGTGTATAAACTCGAAGAGACTGAAATTGCAAGTCGCACTTATACTTATACGGTTCCTTCTGATTACCTGAAAATTGTGAATCTCATATGGCTGCCATAGTTATATGCACTCATTAACGAAATGATCTCTGATGGTTATTGGTACAGAAGAATTGTTTTACGCAATTACAAGCGCATTCAAAGCACACGATTTCTATCGTAAGAACAATAGGTCGGAATTGAATTAATATGTGGGTGCAAAATTAAATTACTTTATGTATAAACGAATGTGTGAAGCGCAGTAACATTTCTCTCTGATGGAAGGTCTCCGCAGCAGTTAATTGCCTTCCGCTCTTCTCATTCATTACTCTTTACACGCGCCATTGTACATATCAAAATCTCAGCGTTCTGCCGGTACTTTACGCTAATTGTTATACTAATTATCGTTATTAGCTCTTTTACACCAGAACCACTTAAAAATGAAGTTTTATATTTAATACGTCCCAGTTAAATTTTGATTACACATATATTGAACTTTTTCACTTAACAATTATATTTAAGGCAGTTATATAAATTACAATATTTTATGAACAGAAGCTGTTAATTACATTTACATTTAACGTAGAGTGTGATAAGTTTAAAATGAGATTAATACACGAGAAATATTATTTAATCGGAAAACTTCGCACCGAACTCCTGCTGTACGTCCCACGGATGCCTTCACGGAAAAACGGAATGTGAATTGAAAAACTGCATGATCCCGATGATATTTTAACAGAACTGGGTTCACATTCCCCTTTCTTAATTCCTAAGAAGAAAAAAGCTTTTTCTTGCTAATAAATGTGCGGCATATTTCTTTCTTTGGAAAATTACTATAGTAATATGATTCTCATTGTCGAATGGACCATCGATCTTTCTTCCAAAAGAACGAACGGCACATTCCGATCTTTCTCTTGCAACAATAGCCCTCCGTTTCTCTCTCGCTTTGTAACAGAATTTGCTTCAGTAACGTCTGGACTTGCTTCATAAAGATCATCCATCTGGATATCGAAACACCTTGACCACCCCTTTATCTCAATCGCTCTCCGGAAATGTACGCGCGCGAAGCTCACGCGCATCGCGACGCCGGAATATACAATACTGTGCTGATATAATTGTACAACGCCCGTTGGAGGTATCATTCCGTAATCTATGTAGTCCCGGTCGAATGGGGGATTATGTTAAGCGATGCGTGAGCGCGGCCACAGTCCACGGCAATCCAGGCGTAACAGAGATACTGCTCGGTGACGTCGTTACACTCGCACACACACGCGTTTCTCGCTTATGTACGCACTCTGCGATTATATATCGCATATAAGCGCATATATGTATATATGATCGATGCATTGTATATTTGTATATCGTGAGCGATATATGCGAGGGACGCATCCTAGGATCTGTCTAAATATCAATGAAACTTGAGCTTAAGACTTGTGGTTGCTACAAGTGACTATTTTGTAGGACAATTTTGATCGAGAAGGTTCTCACTAATTTGTTAAAATTGTCAAAAAAAGTTTGAGTTCTAAGATTTTTAGAAATTTGTTATTATTTAAGCGCGGATTATTAGAGTTTCGCGAAAATAAAGTCGATCGATTTCGAACTAAACGAGGAATGACTTTTCGTATTTTACCTGTGCCTATGACACTTAACATTAGTTCTTCGCTTCTAATGACTTTATGTATCAAGCATTTATTTTAGTCTTAACATTTAAAAGAAATTTGAATCCAGGTCTCATTGAAATATGATGAAGATACATAATAGCGAAGGTATATTCTTCAAAAGTAATTAAAATTTCAAGATTAGTTTGAAATTCTGAGAAATGACTTCCGCTTGTCACTGAATAGCTGAATTAATCATGAGGGTGCGATATTATGATTAATAAGCAGAAAATACGACAGTTTGTCAATACATCGATACGTTTGTCACAGCGATTGTCAGCAACCGCGCACCGTGTACGCATTTCGAATGACGCGTTTTTGGAGCGGTATATTACGGTTCGCGAAACGACAATTCCGATGCACATACCGCGTGATTCGTCGTGTGGACGAAGTTGGATATTGTTAAACACAATTTTTTTCGACGAACGGTCTATTCTGCGTTAGTGAGTCTGCGTGTTTGCTCCACTTCATGGATGTATACCGTTGCGAGATTTTATTTTTTTAGCATGTTAAAAGTTAATTCGTTAAAACGCAATGCCTTTAATCACTTGTTTATATTTTATGAAAAATAAATCAACTGACATTTTACAAATTATAACCTAATAAGACCTAATTCAACCCGGAAGTTTTAATAATCTCCTTTCTAAACATACATTTGATATAGCTGTTCCAATCATGAATGCTTTCAAGAATGCTGTGCAGAAGATCCAGTTTATGTTTGCTCTTCATCAGATTTATCTTTTTTTGATTATGACTAATTTTTACTGATTGTCTTATTCTTCATTTTAAGTAAATTTTTTGTTTCTTTAAGTTATACAAATTTTCTTGAAAATTTGTAGGAAAAAAATTTGTACTAAATAAAACTTTCTGAGTCGTTACATTTCTCCCTTATTTATTGTTTATATATATTGTATACATTATATATATATTTTTCTATATAAAACTTTATGTAACATGTCCCGTTGTTACACATTTGTCAAAGTTCCAAAAATTCAAGATTTAAAAGTTTATAAATATAAGTTTATACTATAAACAACGATAAGATATATATATATATAAAATCGATAAAATGTCAATGGATTTTAGCTTAAAATCAACATCGATTTTATATAAAGTAATATAAAGTTTAATATATACAGCTAAATATAAAAAATATACACAATGTCCAAAGACGTGTGTTGGTTCACTATTGAATATTTGAAGTGCACACACAGTAAGAAAATAATAAAAAAATCCTAAACTGAAATTGTAACTAGTTTCGGTCTTCCCTACATTTATGATTGGAAATGGTACAAATCAATATCATGTTTTAAAGTTAAAAAAGCTAGTTCTTGAATCTAAGGCTATCTTACATTTGTGTTATAGATCTGCTAAAATTTAAAGCGTGGTACACTTTACGAGGCTGTTAAGTATTAAATTGGAAAGCTTGGTACACCCTCCGTTTCGACGGGAATTTATGTCCGTATTCATTATAGCAACAGTAAAAAGACGCTTCCTTTAAGAGTTTCGCCCAAGAAGGAACAGCAATAAAATCCGGGTCTGTGTGATCATTTTCTGAAAGCTGCTGCGTATACGGATTTTTCCCTAAAGAGTTCGATTAAAACTATAAAGAATTCGAAATATGTAAGAAATCGAGGTAAACACGTCGGAATAGTTTTACACATAAAATATTGACGTTACGTTATATATCTTACGTTATGATATATAATTATATTTATAATCCTAAAGTGTTTCTTAATCAAATTATTTATCTAAAATAGATTCCAAGAAAAGTAAAGAGTGAATACAAATTGAAAATTCAAATTTTATGAGAGGAATATGAAATGTAATGGAATTAACTTATTCTAGATTCGAGTGAAACTTATTATCAGCTGTGACTTCTTGAGATTCGTTACGAATTAATTAATAATTTAATATTGCATGTTAGATTTAATAACCAGAATTATAATATAACCAGAAACATAAACTAATTACATCTCAATTTAAAACTTTCGAAATGAACTGAAAAGCAATATTTTGCTGTCAATTTCTAAGTTAACTACCAGAAAATTTTTAAATATACGTTTATTTATCTTTATTTCTCATATTTTTTACAATATTGCAATGTAATTACATTTTTATAAATAACAATCGAGCATACGTAGATTTTATAATAAAACAACGGAAATCAAAATGAGATATGTTACTTTAATAATATTTTTTAAAATTGATGGATTGTATTTGTTGGATTTCGTAATAATAAGTTTAAATAAAAATGTCAACTTTGATATTTTTTTATATAGAATTTAAATATTAATTTCCAGGTTTCATCAAATCTGACAATACGTCGAGATTTAGCGTTTCTATAGTTCTGTTTTAATGCATTGTAAAATTATCAATTTTATTTCTATTTTTGTTAGTTACACTATAATCATGTGCGAGGAATTTTAAGTTAATATCGATTTTCACATAATGAAGTTAAATTAATCCTATTGTCTACGTCAAAAATTTAATTCCACATTCTATATAATCACGTTCTTATTCGCAATGTCCTAATTTTCCCTTTAATTATAGACATTAGATTCTATTTTCCTTAATGTAGAACTTATTCCGCGTACATTTTCCTGTTAGTACAAAGAGAGAAGGAAGAAAGGCAATAGTGAATGTCGGACTTTACGACGCACTCAGTATCCTCCTTATTACACAATTATGCAATGGAGAAGAAAAGTAATGCTCACAAATGAGTTTAATATACCGCGACATTAGCACGAGGTTATTTTTAATTCTCAAATCTCTTGGGGAAGAAACATTTATGTAACATATTAGTGATATTCAAAACTCAACTCAAACTTTAACAGCGCAAAACAAATATTATTTTATTATCATTTATTAATTGTGTGCGTCGCGAGTTAACGCTATTAATTTTCATCGAACTATCTCTGTTATCTAATCAGTAATATCTGCTGTTAATGCGCTATTACAATTTTCCGTTGTATCAGCTGCTCGTTGGAATGTTAAAGCTATTTTAAACATCTCCGCTGTATTCGCCACAATGCAGAGTGCTTCCACTAGTGCTATTAATGTAGCTTAAACGATTGTCGTCATATCCAGCGTGCGACTACGTGGAATGTATTATATTTCCATGAGAAAAGCTCGTCCCCTGCGATATTGCCCGAATGCGCTCGCGAAGATTTACCTTTCGTCCCAACGAAAACATTTATTCTGCATTACGTAAAAGTACCTTTACGTTGTAATTTCTGCCGTGACGACTCGCGCGTCTTGTAATATTTGTTCCGCTCAGCGCAAACCCTCTTCAAGCCATTCATCCCTCCCTCCCTCGTCGTTTTTATCCCGGTGGATTTACGCCGCGGTATCGAAATATTCGAACAATGCGAGTCGCGTTTGTGACATTAGATATCAATAGACATATCTATGAGATGTAGAAGGCAGAATAATTTATTTTTTACACGCGACTTTGCGTGCATACATACATATAGCAATGTGCCATTCACGCAATCGAATGCACTTTAACAAATGTTTATTTTCAGTAGATTGACATTCTCCATATCGATTGGCGTAGCTGCGATAAAATGTAATTCCAATTCTCTGCACTCTCAAAGCATTTCACGCCCAGTTTACTACGATCCGTC
Source organism: Crematogaster levior (assembly GCA_901521435.1). Lineage (NCBI taxonomy): Eukaryota > Metazoa > Arthropoda > Insecta > Hymenoptera > Formicidae > Crematogaster > Crematogaster levior. Next base: position 70,298 of record CABEGB010000710.1, on the reverse strand, counting down.
CGTAACGGGTTACGACTGCCTAAGTATTGTCTCCGAATGAATTCAATCTGCTCGGTGTTTTGTTTTCATTTTCTTTTGTCTCTGCTTTAACGGCCCCGTTCGTCGTGCGGGAGTGCAATTTTCCGCGTGAAAAGCGATCGTGATTCGAGAGATGTAAGAACGATTAACTGTGCCGACGTGAACGTTTGCCCGTATTATCGAAACTGTTATCAAAGAATTTGATTGTAAACGCGCTACTTGCGCAAATCCGCAAAACTTGCGTATTTAAAAAATTTCGCAATGACGGTGTAAGTAAGCAAGACAGACTTTACAAGCATTTACATACATCAATTTAATTCATTTTATTTTTTACATCTTAACCCGTGAATAGCCATCAATTCTAATAAACAACCAATTTAATGCGGAAATATAATATTCTCAAAGGCAGATACTCTTTTTATGTGCTATTTTCTTTTAACCTTTCATTCGTCGCGCTGTTTTTCGTAACACGCATGAGGTTTGAGAAATACCAATATAAAAAAATCAATTTATATCTTTTATTGAAAATATAACTTTTAAATATTTTCTTTGTTTAATAGATTTTTTATTCATGTAGAAAAAACTTTATTTTAGTAATAATATTTATTCAGACCCCACGCGACGACTGGAGGATTAGAGTTCTGTTTTTATTTATGTATGTCATAAACGTATGTACAGATTTATTGGTTTGCTAGACTACATACTAGACCGTGATATCACGTTATTATGTTCACGTGATTGCTACAAGATATGATGACGTTTTCCCGACCGGTTATACCGAATTTCTTACGATTCAGACGCCCCTTAAATTCGCTGACGTGCGCCGGTTGTATGATACGATGCTGCTACATGAAATTGGTTGCCTAGCCGGTTTTTTATCTGCAACGTACAACGCGCGTGATATATTTTCGTAATGTTACTCCCCTCCAACGAGCACAATGCACGCAAAATCATAGAATAACAGTGAGATAACAGAGAGGGAAGCATGCGAAAAGGGGATGAAATAGAAAATCCTGTTATACGCGGCGTGCGTCTTCGCCGGTCTCTTTCATCGCCTCATTTAATGCGAGCCATTCGTAACAGGAAAGCGCTAAAGTGTTGTCCTTAAACGAACCCAATCTGTTGCATTTTGCTGCCCTTTTGTTTAGTCTTCCTTTTCGCCGAGACATTCTACCGGATCTCTGCAAAATGTACTTTGATTTCACGTGAGCAATCTCATATCAACCTTGGAAAATATCGCGTTTTTTTCTGTAATTGACTTGATATCGTGTTATTACAGTATATAATTATAAAAAATTATATAGACATCATAGAAGTTGGTCCAGGAGTTATCTTTACGATTTCTTGTTAGAAAAAGATTTTTTTTTAATTGCTGTACGACAAAACTTGGATACAATATTGAACGGATAGAACGTTCACGTGCAAATCGTCCACTCTTGTGGGTAACTTCCTTCCCTAAGCTAAATCTTTATCTGTGTACTGTTTTCGTGTGCGTGTTTTTTTCCGCGCGACACAAACGAGAGTGCTACTTCACATGCGTGCTCTTGCAACGCACGTAAAACTGTAGAATACCGGCAGGTGCAATAGGAAACGCGAGAAATAACGGAGAGGCCAGTCGTGTGCGTGAGAAAGAGAAATGAGCGCGGGAGGGGATGAAGCGGAGAGGACAAGAGAGAGGTGTCGTTATATATATACATGGGATCCTGTTATACACAGCCTGTATCATCACTTTGCGATGTACTTGCGAGCTTTTCCCGCCTCGTTTAACACGGCCCATTCATAATGGGATGACGGCCGCAAAAGTATTGCCGGTTATCGCACCGCGCACCACCTAGTCGGCTAAACATTGTCCGACCCCCGATTTAGCGTCGTTCCCGTCTCTCTCACCCTTCCATGCCATTTTCCCCCCTTCCCCCAGAACGGATACCTATTGTCCTGAATTACGAGGCGCGAGCCGGCCGGTGGCTGTGGTCCATACTTTTACGGTCCGCGGCGCCTCATAATCGCCAGATTGGTACGACAAAATTGGCCGGCCCAGTCATTCCGTTCGGACAACTATCGGGAAATACCGCTATAAATTTCACGATACTCGGTATTTTGTTGTGGATATTAAATCGCGTACTGATACACGGTAGTATTATTGCGCTGTCACACGATGCGGTGGATGCGGTTACATCCTTGTTCAATGTCGTACACAAATGTCGATTAATTTGAAAACGCGGAGATACGAGCAAAGACTATTTCGAAGATTCTTACCCTACTTACCTCTCCGATCGTGGTATTTTAGTCAACAAGGTCAAAGATAAAGATGGTATTAGAATTCGGATTTTAAAGATCTGTAGAGAGACAGTCTGCTTTGGGGTTCCGCAAAAATTTTACAAAACAAGATAAATGTATACGAGGGGGATGGTTTGGTCGAGATTACTGACCGTAATCACTGTTCAAATTTCACTGTTTATAGACATGTGAAATAACGTACGACGATTATCAGAGATTTAGAAAACGTAATCTCTCGTACCGCGTGTTTTTATGTAAATCTCGAGACGATGTTATATTTTAAGTAGATCGATTCTGAGTTGCGGAACTCGCTTGACTGAAGCAAATTGGGCAAATATGACTTACATAACATAAAATTAAATCAGAATTGACTGGATGCGAAAATATCCGATCGGTATTTCTTAGGTATTCGTTGATGTTTTTGCGTGGACTGAATATATTATATTATTCATTACAGTGAAATGATATTAACAACGTATTAATAATGTATTACATTTTATCAAGAGGAAAGAATTCTATAAATTGATAAATCAACAAAGGAAAGAACATGATCATTAATGACAAGTTTTCTAAAGATGGAGAATGTAAAACGAGAATGTAAAACGTAACATTACAAGCGATAAAATACGGAACAACGAACTTGAAAATTTTTACAAAGGGATTAATCTGCACCTACTTGAATTCCGCAAAGGGCGCGATTCCGCGACGATATGCCGGAAGGCAGATTCCACATACAGATACCCGTATGCGATGCGAATCGTGAAACACATTGAAAGTATTATTGCTTATACTTTAATGTATTGTATCGAGTGTGTTTACGTAAGGATTGCATGGGATAAAACATTTTCGGTGCTCAAAGGAAGTGAGAAAGATTTATAAATTTTAATATTAATCGCGATCACGCGCGCTGAATTTGCGCGAAAATCGTGCCCATCTACGGACAATTACAACGAGAAATTCGGCGCGTAGGATACAAGACAACTGTGTACATAGCTCAATGTATAAATCTTCATTTCGGTTATTTGTATAAACATTTTAAAAGCACGTCCGACGTCGATTGCGCGCGATCCAATCGACGATCGGCACGATGTCACTTCTCGTCGAGGTGCTTCACTCCCGGTTAGTATAAATCTATGTACATAATTAATCGCGTAATAAGTGCCAAATTCATGAGTATAAGTAAGTGCGCGTCGATGTGTATAATGCGTGCGTGCTTGTGTGTAGATACGCGTGCATGGGGATGCGCTCTCGACGCTACGACGTGACTGCGCTCGTTGATTATGTCGCGTATGCGTGATAAGATATAAATAATTGATCGCAGACACGGAATTTACACTCGAATTCATATTAGCGGAAACGTTCCAAGCGGAATCACAATATTAACATTCAACAATTATATTGCACGTTTATACTCAAATTCGATTCCGAAAGCGTAACGCGCTCGCGCGCGCACGAGTTTTATAATTAGAATTTAAATCTCTGCCACTGCCCGCGATACCGAAATTTAATTTGAATAATTCCGAATAAATCGCGTTCACATTTATCGATGATCGGCGAATTTGCTGCAATTGCGCGATCGAAATGTAAACCGTAAATTTCACAAACGCCGCGCTGACGCGATTGACTTGACATTATCGAGGCTTTGCCGAATCCATCACGTAAATGCAAGTTGGTTTGATTGTGCAAAACATTTCGCGACTCTCTCGTATGTAAACGTATGGACGAAGACGGAAGATTCCATTGTATGTAAACTGTAAGTCTTCGCGCTTCGTGTTTTCGTCTATGCGCAAGCAGATCGATCGTAGGACGCAACGTTGATAGAATTATAAAGTTTAATTTTGTTATTCTATTAATTAATTTTAACTATTCTACTAATTAACACATAAACGAAATTAAAAGCGAATCAGTGTGCTTCTTATTTGGGACGAAGCGTGAAGCGCTTAACTATTCATCGGATCTAGTCGATAATAACGAATTTCGTAGTATTATAGAAAAGTCAGGGCGGATTAAACTCGGCGCCTCGTGCCAAAAAGTTTTAGCACGCACGAACGTATATCTTTGCGCGATGACACGAGCAAGGATACGTTTATTTATCCCCGCACATATTTTCCGGAAAAGATAAATAAAGCAAAAAGCAGATAATGTAATCATTTTAGATCCCTTGGAATATATAACCGTTTGTTTTTTGACATTCGACAAAATATCGTCCTTTAAATATGTCATTCCACATACAATTCATACCTTTACTGACTGACCTGCTACGAGGAGATTCGGTTATTAATAAATGAAGGTCTCACGATTTTTCATTGTGAATAGGATAAAAATATTCTAAATCACATAATTCACAGGTATGTGATTACTATGTATTTGCTTTTACCTCGACACTTCATTCTTTTCGCTACGAGGTAGAACTTTGCTATTGGAAAATAAAAAAGATATACTGTTAAAAAATTCCTAACGTAACACTACATTCCAGCTGTAGAATGCAAAATCCTACGTTTTTAAGCGTAAGAGATATTAAAGGAGACATCCAGAAAGAGTGAGAGAGGAAGCGATTATACCTCGCCGAGATGCCGACCTCTCTGCGCCGCCCTGACTCGACTCACAGCAGCCCTGATAATGACGACGCTCGAGCGACAAACTCACACAAAGGATCTAGCTTGTAAGGGGGTAAACAATAATTATCACGCCGTCGTAAGTCTCGTATATCTCGTAGCGAAATCCCGTTGCACGTTCGCCACAAAAGCCGGCCGCGTCGCACGGATTATATTATTATTAATTGTTACTGTTGAAACGCGATTAGAGAGACTAAAAGAGAATATTAGAGTGATCGCACGGTCGATTCTGGCGGGACCGGTTTCTTTTGTGTGTGGTTCGGCTGGCGATCCTCATTTTGTTCCTGTACATAGATATACATAAACGAAGGTATAATCCGCTTAGATCGATATGGCGTACATTGGAGGTATAATATCATTTATCGGAAGGAAAAAAAGGTCTCGCGCACGGCAACAGTTTATCTTCTCTTCTTCTTCTTCTACGACATATTTCAAGTTAAGATAAAAAACGCGAAAAGAACAATTGCTTTCGGGATTTTCCAAAAGTTTTACTACTTTTACGCGTGCATCTGTCACTTGTCCGAAACTATGGCATTTTCTTCTTAATTTCCAAATACCTATTCTTTAATATAATCGTGGTCACACGTGGCAATAAAATGGTAAATACTTCGTCCATTGACAATCGACGCTCTATTCAGTTTCCATCATCATTCAGTTCCGAGTAGCGGAAACTGAGAACTTTGCATTTTTAGTAGCAATATCACCATGTTACGGTACGAAGTGTGCATTCAACAATTCTGTCACAGTTTTGTTGCAAAAAACTTTCACTGACATACTTCTAACAGAAGCGAATTGTGAAGTCCCGGATTTGTACCCTCACTCACATTTTATACTAAATATAGCCGATTTGATTAACTTTTCGTATTTATGTTTTCAATATTGATCTAATTTTGAATTAAATATCGTTGTAATTTGCAATGGATATAATAAAAAAAGTTCATTGGCAAGGTTAACATTTTTTTCTCAATAGGAAATATATGTATACTTTGTTGGAAAATGGCATACTTTTTTGTAATTAGGTTATAAAAGTTATGCTATAAAGTTAAGGAGAAAATGCTAAAATTACTTCGATGCGATTCAATCACAAAGATCTTGAAGAAAGTGCTGAAGTTCGCTGATCGATATTTGGCGAACGAAGGAAAGATGTAAGGCGAATATTGCGACGATTGCGATTACATCCATGGCAGAATGCCTCTCCTTTATCGATGGGATTAACAAAGCAAGGCACATGAAATGTAAAAGCTGCAAATCGCTTTTAATGTGCATCATAACTCGCTACGTAGTGTTAATCTAAATGTTGCTACATTTAATATGTAAGTATAGATTGTGTTTTAACTTGTAAAAAAAAACAGGACGACGAAAAAGCTTTCATTTATTACTTGGAAAGAATATTGTCAATTATGAATAAAATCCAGTTATAAACTATTTAAACCGTTCTCCCTTTTACTACATTTTTAATTTAAAAAGTTATGTTTTATCAATGTATCACAGCGTATGGTTGATATATTTCTCTTATTGTGATAAATTATCTAAACTCAAGTGTACGAATAAAAGGAGAGAAGTATGTATTCTTGTGTTTTATATATATCCTTAGTCCTTACATAATTTAAATACGATATAAAAATAGACTTTTTAACATAATAATTTTATTATAAAATAAAATTAAAAATTATATATATTTATATGTAATACGCACTCAATTCATTTCAACTCAATTCATGCTCAACAAGTAAAATAAAAAATATTTGACGCTTAATACTCTCGTCCAGCATTTATCAGTTCTCCTGATAAAATATACCATTTAAAAGGACTCCAATGCTGCTCGCTTCTTTATTTTTCTCTTTTTCTGCTTCGCGTGAGGTATTTTTCGCCTTGGCAAGATTTTCAATCTTTTAATTCGGCCAATCATCGCCGCGATATCTCACGAATATCGCTGTAAAGCGCGCAGGCGTTTCCAATTAATTCAGTTTACCGTGAGTGCAATAAAGTCTAATTACGCCGGCAAACTGCCTGTGCTAAACCGTCACAGGCACTTTTCGTGAGTGTGCACCCGCGCACCAGCTATGATATTTCATCTGCAGGCGGGTACGTATAATTTTTGAACGGAGAACAAATAAAAATGATTGGAGAAGCATGGATCGCGAGGGTGAATACTGAAACGTAAAAAACAAGTGAGCACACCGGCGAGACGAGAAGAGAGGCACAAGAACGGTGAAAATGCACTAGATGTACGCTCTCGATTTAATGCTCCGCTAATAAATCGCCAGTTTGTACCGCAAATGATAACTGCATTTTACGTACATCAATTCTGTATCTGTAGCAGCAGTTGTTACTTCACTTTTTTTCCACTCATCATTGTATCTTGAGCTTTCATGTGAGATGTTTATTTGTCGAATATATGATAAAAATTATATTGTTACTGTGTTTTCTGCTGTTTATTTTATTCTTATGTATTTTCTGTAAAAACTGCATTTAGTTGAATATTTTTAACAAACGTTTTATTTTTGAAATGAATTTAGATGTTTAATTCCTACGAGATTGCTAAATATGGATATTAAATAGCATTAAGTTTCAAATGACAGTCCTTCTTATTTTTTAAATATTAACGTTGTCATTTTTACATTAATGAAGTGTATAATTTGTATGAAAAAAACTATCATAGAAGCTTAAATGTAGTAATAGTTAAATGTGATAATGCACGAGTTAAAGGAACTTGTAAATGCTCCTTTCTCGTTAATCTGTTTCATTATTTTGTACAATTCGCTGCATTGTCACCGTGTTATTTATTTTATTCTCATTTTGCACAGTTTTCAAGTACTCCCTATTTAACTGAATATTTTACAAAACAAACTCAGTGCCGTAAAATAATTTTTAGTTATTGTTTCAATATCAAATTATCTAATAACGAAAATCTCAACGAGAAAATATAAAAACAAACAAACTGAAGTGTTTGTACTGCAGATTATGTTTTTAATTATGTAATATGTTAACTATATTATATCTTTAATTAATGCTTTCCTTTGCACAAAATTGTTACAAGTCATAAGATTGACCGAAAATCCCTACATAAAGTATCTGAAGATAACGTGCAGTTTTTTAATTATACAATTAAAAGTATTTTTATTCAAATACACGATTTTCATCCGATCGATTTATATTCTTTATAATGGACTACGCCATGATAAACGCTCTAAATTCGTCAACGGACATAAGCACAGCGCGCCACATCGTATTATTGACTTCATCGTGTATAATCTTCTCTTCGCACGGCACTCGACACGAGTAACCAGATGAAGCCGTCCGATTGCATTTGACGCGATACACCGTCGACCGCCGCGGATCCGTCGCGGATACACCATCTTCCGCTTCCGCCGTAATGGATTCAAGGCTCCTGTGTACCATAGGGAGTCACTGTCTCTCCTTAGCGAACGCTCCCTCGTCGCGGAAGACTCACCCCAATCGCGACGGATCCTGTTCATATATATCTATATCACTGCAGTCTCTCCAGCACCTACCCGCCTGCCCATCTCCGTCTCTCTGCGTCGCAACCGCCGTATTTGTTCTTTTTTTTTCCGCCGCATATAAGAGACTGCGCCGCGTTTGAGAAGTCGCGAAACGAGCCTGGGGAACCTTAAAGAGGCCGGTCGGTTTGAAGCGGTTGCGGTATTCCCAACGGCGGCTTCTGCCAAGGATCTGAATAATATCGTCTCGTCTTCCTCTCCCTCCCCTATATTCACTTGCTCTCTGAGCTTTTTTCACATTCGAGCTACTAGTATTCACTCGTCTTCCGCCTTCTCGCGCCAGACATGGTTGCCAATCGCCTTTACAGCACTTCGATTCTTCTCATATCTCGCGCGCCATGCGTGAGAGAGGGTGAGTTTTTCATTATGCGCCGAGCCGATCGGCGATATAAACGGCGATAAATCAACCAGTGATCAAAATGATGATAGTTTTCACTTGTCAATGATTTGTGTGTATTAGAAAATGTTTATCGAAACTAACAATCTTTGCATACGATGAAGATTAACAACACACTCGTGCGAATGCAATTTATTGTGAATAATGTTATTTATTAATATTTTATAATAAAGCGACATTTAATACATTTTCTTTGTTTGTATTTTCTTTGTTTGTACCTATATAATTCCGTGTATGTAGTTTAAAATTATTATATATGAATATTTTATAATTCAATCTCACAATTCTCATTTGGGAGAGTGGTTTTATTCAAGTAAACAACATGAGGATACACTTGCATCTTCACAGGATTATGACATCGATTAATTTTAATGTAAGTTATTAAATATGGATGTTAAACGAAGATGTTATCCGTATGGAGCGTCGATTCGCGAAAGTATGTCTATCACTGTACATCAGTGCAAACAAATATTATATGCTTTTACCACTTATTTCCCTAAGTTGCGCAATTTCCCCGATTTTAAATGCTCCACAAGTAACCACGCTTCCACCAAAATTAAATTTAATCTGCGTAACATTATACAATGCTATTTCTGAATAGAACCCACATCGGTGAGGATTCGGTGGGATTCTATTATTCTTAAGCGCGCTACCTCTCGGTTTTCGCTTCAATGTACGCCGGTGTTGCTTGACCAAGTTCTCGAATTACCGCGAAATAGGGACCCATCCCACTGTCGACGCGCGCGATAAATCCGTTCTTTCACCGTGAAATTCTGCTCGATCGCGAATTTACCGCGGCAATATCACATTTCCATTCCTCGGATTTTATCTCCGAAATTATCCCGCGTACACCGCGTGATTGCAAGTCGAAGTTTTTTACGTAGATAGGACTTGCTCGTCCGTAAACGCGTTTTGTATCTCCTGCAGAAGTCTCGGTATTACAGGCGGTATTCCGTGTAAGTAAGCCCGTACATGCGCCTTACATACGAGATCGAGAATGATGAAGCGTACCCCCCGTACATGCAATACCCCACGTTCACCGGCGAGTATAACGCTGTGCTCCGTGCCTTCAGATATTCAGATTTCACACCGGCGCTTTGTCTTTCGAGGCAGAAAAATATAACGGGGAAGGAAGTAAATCGTCGTCATACTTACGTGTTGCATTAAAGCCTCTGCCGGAGAAAGTATACTCCGTCGCCTTAAATAAAGAAAAGCTCGCGAAAAGTTTTATCCTTACGTCCGGCTGTTATACCATAATAAAGTGTTGCGCCTGATGCGTTTCGAGAATATTTTATGCTCCACGAGAATATACGTAAACATCTCCTTGCTAAAAAAACTGTTTGTGCGGCGATGTAGTTTCAATAGGTCGATATTGATCTTTGCGATAATATGACAATATTTTTCACTCTAAATATTCTTGTTAAATTAAACGTTATAAGTCATGTTGTAGCATGTTTATTATTTTAATGCTTTTCTACATACACCTCCTGAAATATGAGCTTTTACAATTTTACGATAAATATTCATATTTACAGAAATGCACGTGAAATATACATACATGTCTAGAAATATACATGATTAATATACGTTTATCATGTTTTGCCACATATAATTCGTGAACGGATTTGATCCGTAAGAACAGAATATCGTAACAAAGTATCTATAATATATATTTGTGCAATATTTATATATGTATATAATATTATACAGTAAAAAGTCCTGGAGAACAATCGTGCCAACTACTCCCAAAAATCGGTTTATATAAAAGAACAGACCTGATAATTTATTTCATATTATTATTTTGCCAGGGTTTAGTTAGACCTCACGTCAATTGGTCGCACACCATTTTCGCCGAGCTTTTTAATCAATTTGCTCCTAAGTGTTAAACTGCGGAAAGCCAGTAGCACCTTAAAGCGCGTGTAATTGAACTTGGCTCGAATTAATGCCGAATAAAATTGCAGGGGGCCAGCCAGCGCTCTTTAATTAAGATTGTCGCCTTTCTACGCGCGTACGTGTATCGAACTACTCTTGTTTTCGGCGCTCCTGTAAGCTTCTCCTGGAGGGATAGCGGTAAAAAGCGACGGGATAATGACTATGCATAAGGACGCGCAAAGGATTTCATATAAATGATAATGTTCCGGGTAGTTCCTTCCACTTCTGCTTCCAAGAGTGTGGTTCAAAGGAATTACCAATTTCGACGGGACCAAAAGTGGTCGCATGAAAAATACGTTTAAAAATATATTCACGTCATACAGTTCACGTCATACAGTTACCATTGTACCATATATCTCGCGATATATCGTTACATCGTCGTTAAATTTTTAGTGCGCGACATAAAGTCAGAATATTTCCTTTCTTTCAGTAAAGTTGAACGAACAATAATGAATAAATCAATGTTGTAAACCTTAAAATACATATATATTGTTTAAATATATTAAACTAAGTAAGCTAATGATAATGATAATAATTGTTCCACTTTGATTACATGCACTATGGTAATATGGTTGAGATGTTTTAACGACAACACGTTTCTCGCATGAACAAGTTTACGAGTGCGCGACACATGGCCAACACTAAAAAAAACTGTAAACTAAAAAAAACATACAATTAAAAATACACTGACAACAACTAATAATAACTACTGATAACAAGAGTTGCCGTCTCGCACAGAATATTTTTAATTTAAAATTTTTTTCACCAACAATTCACATGCAGCTATTGCAGCTAAATTTAATTAGGGGTATATATTTTTTCTAAAAAAATTCTTATTCAAATTTAAGGATGTAAAATATACTAAGATGATAATTCGAAGATTCCTTCTTGGGAGAAAAGGACGCGAACATTATAATATTATTACGAAGTTGCATGTTTGTTGATAAAGACTGTATCTCTGAGAGTTAGTTAATCAATGCATTAATTAGTCAGTAAATCTATTTAACATTTATACGTTTGTTTAGAGTCACAAAAAGCAAATTTTTTATTAAATTCAGACAACATTTAAAGTAATCGTTTTTTGGATTTTTTTGGAAAAACTTTGAGATGAAGTTTTTTGTTTCGCATTTCATTCAGTACGACAATTTCACAGATTTGTAACGCGTCAATTGCTATGTGAATGCTGAAGCAGAGCAATTCGGGCAATCTTTTATCTACATTTTATTTTATTGTTCATGTTTGCTGGCAATCTTTTATCTACATTTTATTTTATTGTTCATGTTTGCTGAATAGAATTTAAAGAAAGCAAAAAATCATTTCTAAATAAGATTTCGTGAATGCATCGTCCGCACTTAAGAAATATCTTCGAGACATTTTCAATATAAAATAGCCTCGGTTAGTCGTGAGAACAAAGCTGATGTTGTGCATTACTCGAGGAACTCTTGCTGCGAAGTGCGGAAGCAACAATTTCGCGCAGCCATTCGCAAGGACAATCCGAAGTAATGCACTGTGCCTGCAGGACGGTAAACGTGCGTCCGCAAATTCGGGTGTCAAATCTAATTACCAGCGGAATACGTAAGCAGACTCCTGAGGATCAGCTCTTCCCATTCTCCGGGCGTCCGGTGTGTAACTAAACTTCGTAATTTCCAAAATTTTGGACGACCGGCGGCCAAGGTGTTTGACATTAACGACTTAATTCGCTACGTACACGGAACTAGGTGGGCGATTTCCCCGAGGTGATTATCCTCTGGTACACTTAATGGAAACGAATCGTACTTTTAACGAGCACGCTCATGGCCGCGTGTACAGCATGCCATGAATCTGGGACGAAACTTTGTGAGTGTCGAATGAAGTTTTGTGCGCATATTACGCTTAATACCTTTTCGGACGCGGCTATAGCTGCCAAATATATTGTATTATTTATTTTCGATAGCAACACCACGCGCGCGCGCGCGCACTTTTATATTGCTTTTTATTATTTCTATATTTTTACATTTTGTTATTGTTGTTGTTTTGTTACATTTATTTCTATTTATCACGATTTAAAGTACAGAGAGAACGAGGTAGACACAAGATTAATATACTGTAAGAACAATTTAATTTTACAGTGCTTTCGAAAAGAATTAAAACTGCTCTAAAAATTGCAATTTTGTATTTTAATAACGACGTAGAGGAAGTAATTATCTGTTTTTAAGATATATATTTTTACTTTAAATTGTATCTTAATGCAAAATTGACATTTGCAGATCTCGTTCTTTGTAAAGATTAGATAAGATTCTATGCTACAAGAGAGAATACGTAGTAGAATTAAAGTATTCTTGCATTGGAAGAAATGTATTTTGCTGAAAATAAAATACTAAATTGAAATAATGAAAATCACAGTGATTGATATTCATTACAATGACTGGTATATTTGTTACAGTGATTAGCACTCATCAGAAATATGTTACAATTTAAAGCTAGTTAATGACCGATCTCAATATTTAACTGCGCTGCCAAATGATTTATTAAATAAATGCATTATACATAAATCCACATACACGCACACGCGCGCGCGCACACACACACACACACACACACACACACACACACACACACCACACACACACACACACACACCAGTATCAACGGTTTCTGATTCCAATCTAATGAGTTAATCGACACTGCAACTTTGCTGATTGCTTTTTGATAGATCACTTTCTCCGTTATCATCAACTGCAGCACATTTCATGATATAATAGTCTGTTTTGCGTTTAAATTTATGTACCGATATGCAAATCACTATATCTCTGCCCATCACTGTACCTCTTTTCCTTTTGCCGCAAATGGAAACCTAGATTTTATACGCACCGTTCACCGTACGAGAATCGTTTTCGCAAACGTTTTTAACGATCTACTCCTTTACATCGCGTGAGAGATCCGTTCGGTGGAGAACGCGACAAATCGCATTCGCAGAGCGTATTTCCTCCCGGCTGCGTTTAATGTGCCGCGGCGGACGCGCGCATGGCACGTATATAAAAGCGACGATTCGAGCCGGGTGGACGAGTGGACATTTGCAGGTGCGTGTGTGAAGTGGAAGAAGCGCGCACGAAACGTCGGAAATATTTTTTCTTCGCGCACTTCGGTCAATATCTGTCGATAGCAGCGACGTTCGAGGAGAGTCTCTCGGTGAGCGAGCCACATACATGCCACTGTCGGGATCTATGACATCGTTGAAGCCGAGTAGTGGCAGCTTGAGTGCTCGCTTGTCGTTTCGTCCAAGTGGATGCATTTTTTGTCATCGATATTAATCATCGGGTAACAGTGTTTTCCCACACGTGTGTACTTCACACCGAGATATTTTGCGTGCGTATTTAGCAGTAATTGTTTATTATGCCGCGTCGACACGGCACAAAATAATCGGGCAAAATAAAATTTCTTCAGGGGAAATTATATATGAATCGTGATATAAATTTCCATCGCCGCTCTGTGGCGAAAGCTGAACTTTAAAGATAAAATGTTCCTCTGTGGCGTTATGCTGTTCGCAGCAGCCTGTCGTATTTTCATTCCGAAAAAAGAGTCTCACGCGAGAATTATTATTCGCTGAAGGGCTGCGCTTTCGCATTCCGGTATCTCCTTTAAAATTGGCCATGTTAATGACAGAAATACGATTTGGGGCGAGAACCCCATATTCTCATCGCTCGCGCGCCCGCATTCATTTCGCGATGCACTTAATGGAAACGTCCCGTGTTTGGTAACGATAGCCACGTTGAGGTCTCGATATCATCCGCGCTTAATGACATTCACGAGAGTGTGTGTTGCAGGCGTGGACGCGATGATAAATCACAACATTGAGAAACGTACTCTTGCAAAACGGTCATCTGCGCCTGATGCCGATCGTGAGTACACCCGAAATAAAGTATGTCGAGCATTACGCGCGGATATACAAACAAATCTTTATGTTCAATGATATAAACAATTATTGTGTGTGTGTGTGTAGTATTATTCATTTTTTCTTTTATCAATATATAATATATAAACAACAACAAAAAGAAAATGCATGAGACAAAATGATAGGAATAATATAATGGAAGTAATATAATAAATATATGTATGAGAAAAGAGATGCATATTTCTAAAATAATAATAAAAACTTAATGATCTATTCACAATATTTTTCACTTTCAGTAAATGGTAGAACATTAACTAGATAATAGTACTAATTTATCGTTCAAGAAGAGAATGAAGAGAGCTAGCTATTGCTTCAATCACAAAAAGTATGCACTGCTCCTCCAATCATCCTATCATTTTTTTCAAGTTGTTCACGCGTACGACTTTCGCTTTGCGAGTATAAAAGTTTAAAATTCCAATAACGATTAATGCCCTCATGTCAAAATATTCCGATCGTTCGGATTATTCCCCCGAAACAGATGCGACAATTTGTTACGATTCGTAACGATTGTCCTGATAGTTCCATTTTTTGTTCCGTATCCCTTTACCAACCCTGCCGGCACACACGGCATACACAATGTCGATAGCAGCCCGTTGCAACGGCCGGAGTGATTTCCGGTTAATATCCCGGCTCGACCAGGTAGATATAATTAAAAACCTCGGCGTTCTCAGCGGATCCCGCCGTCCACCGCCGCGAAATTGCATGTAAAATTGGGCCGAGTTGGCCGCACGCGCGCAAACACATTGCAAAACGGTCGTCGCCGTTGCAGCAGTAACGTTGATATACCGCGCGGCCGGCCGCACCGCAAAACCTCAACGTGAGTTTCGCCGTAGGTAGGTAATTTTGCAGAGGGCCAGTTGCAGGAATCAAAGTGGCGAAATGGGGTGAACGTCGAGCTCCGGCCAGCTGCGTTGAGTTGACAAGAGGGTGCAGCGAGAGAGGAGATGGAGAAGGACGAGGAGAAGGGTGGTTGCCTGCCGGTGGAGGGACGGAGGAAAATCCCGAATTCGGGGCACAGGTGTCAAGTGCAGCTCTACGGTATTTCTACCGTCAAACACGTCGCTTTAACCGCGAATCGCACTACTTTACGCGCACGCGCGCGCGAGATGTATAAATATAATGTATTTGACTTGTAACTGTGGCTTTGTGTATGTGTGTGTGTGTGTGTACGGTAACACAGTACAAACTTTGAGGAGTTTTCTGAGTGTATCCAAGCATCACTGGCGGGGAGCATTGCTAAGCTACGAGCCAAAATACACAAAACCTAGCTATAGTCGCAAATGCGTTGCAATTTAATGCGCTACTCGCGCGATTTATATTCTCCCTCGTAAAGAATGTGTATTGCAAGTAAGCATTATGCGGGGGCGCGCGCACGCACGCACGCACACACACACACACACACACACAAAATATACTTATGGTGCCTTGGTAATAGTTAAATATCCTAGGCATCAAATATACACTTGCTTTCCGTGCGAAATATTCTGAACCGACATTACTCCCCTCGTCCCTCCCGTATAATAAAATCGTAGCGAATATGAGAGACACGCGCGCGGATTGTCAGATGACGGAGCGTGTGTGTGACGCGTCCCGCGAGGCTCATCGCGCTGATCACGCCGGGATACGTGCGTTTCACACGGCGCGCGAATGCGAGATTTCAACCGGGAACACCTCCCGGAGATCGCAGAGGCGAGCAAATATTGACAGTAAATTTGTCCGCGCGTGACCGGCGCGAGCGAAACCCATCAAGAGACGCCCTGATAACATATTCATAAGGGAGAAATGCAAAATGTGCGTCGGCGTTCCTTGGGCGTTGGTCCTTTTCTTCGTCGTGTCCCATTGTCACGCACGCTCCTCGAGACGTTTTGAAAGACAGCGCTGCGCCGTATTCTCCTTCCCCGGAGCATCACTATTTATATCTATTTCACTGGTGTCGTGTGACACACAGCGGTGGCTGCAAATGGCACATTCTCGCGGAACGGTCTCATCTCAAATGGCGCGTTAGCAATAACATGAGCGTCAGACATGGTGGACCGAATGCAATACATCGCATGATAAACCGCGCGATCGGAATAAATCGGGCTACATTTCGGAACGTCGAGAGACCGCGTGAATTATGTCGTTAAGCATCGATATGCGTTTAGACCCGATGGCATTGAATAGCAAACGACTGCGGGAATATATCCCTATCGAGATGCTAGAACATCTAATCAAATTGAAATTCGATTGGCAAGTTAAAGCCAGAAATGAAATGTACATTATCTCGACAAGAAAGCAAGAAAAATGTTCATTACTTTCTACATCTGCAATTTACTAACTTTTTACTTGTTCTTGACCAAAAGAGAAAATATTTTTGTCTACATGTGTAACACATGATTCTTTATATCTAAAGTCTTTATATCTCAGAAACGGAATTTCTTCTCACTTTTATAACTAAGAACAGTATATATATATTTTATATTACACATTTACGCAAAAAGAAAATAATCTATCATATAATATATAAAACTATTGCTGTACTTGCAGCTATAAAGTATTATATCAATGAAAACAAAATTAAACTGCAATGTTTGGCTAACTTTTGAGACAAAAATATGTATTTGATAGAAATTTATTAAAATAATAATGGTTATTTTTTTTATATCCAGCATCATAGAAATTCAGAACAGTATTTGTAACGTAATTATAACTTTCCGAGCTAGACAATTATCAGTTCCATTCGCGGACGGCTGGGCATTTAAAGCGGACATGGAGTAGTAATATTTCATGAAATTAATAATTATCGGCTCGGTGTTTATATCAATTAAACGGTTGAAATAATCATGGCCCGATAGTCATAAAGGATAACACTGGCATCGATCTGTCGATAAAGGCGGGAGGGAGGAAGAGAGAAAGAGAGAGAAAGAGAGGGGGAAGAAGGGGAGAGAAGGGAAGAAAGAGATGCTAAAATATATACAGCACCGACACGCGTGGGTGTGAAATGCTGTACGCCGGCACATTAAAATATGTACTGAGAAATTAATGTATGTGCACCTATACTAATGTGCCGCCGTCAAGTTTTATGAGGGTTGTGTGTGTTCGCATTCGGTAAATTCATGAAGATGCTCCGTGATAAAAGGGGAAAAGGAGCGCGAGGAGACGAATAGGGAGAAGATCGCGAATAAAACGGGGATATAACAAGAATTACCAGAGCAAGCAAGAAGTTAATAATTTTCCACGTTGCCATAGATAAACGTGTATGTGTGTGGGTGGGTGGTATTACCTTTATACATACATATACATACACACGCTTTATATATATATATATATATATATATTATATATATATATATATATATATATATATATATATATAAAGCAAACACTACTTTACTATTAAAAGAGTGATACGACGCAGTGGCATTATCGAATAAATGACAACCACCGTACAGCAACAAGACAATGGGTATAGAGATATAACACATTTCAGTCTTGATACAATATATGTGTACAAATATTTAAACTGCTCATTCAATGTTTAAAATTATTAAAATTGTTTAACTCTTTAATTGTAGAAAAAAGTGTGAAACTGATGTAAAAGATTATTATTATCTAATTAAAGGGATTGGTGAATTAATGTACCTAAATAACGAAAATTTGAGATGAAAGAATTTTTGTATCGAAAGTATTTGTCTTAACATGCAAATATTTAAGTATAAACAATGTCTCGTAAGAAATATATTTTTTAATCTACGATTTAATTATTTGTTTTTTTATTCTTGCATACGTCCTGTTTTCGCTTTAGGTTTTTCTACTTTTCGTTTATATTTTATATAACTATTATTTTAAGTACTATTTTTATATGTATGTCAAACGTCAGTGAAATAAAAAAATCTTTAACGAAATGATTCATCTATAACAGATTGACCATACATATTATAATATATTCCGATTATGTATGCTATCCGCAACTTTATCTTGTTTTTTTTAACATTAATTATTTGTGATTGACGGATACGAAAGTAGGAAAAAAAGAAATGAGATAGAATGTTGATATAAATGCAAGATCTTACTCTTTTGCTCTTTTAGTTCATAAAAATTGTATTCTTGCACGGAGCATCTCATGAATCTTATATCTCTTACCGAGTACGGACGACAGAGTAGAAAAGGGAATGAAACTCTTTATCTTTTCACCCTTTCACTCTCTTAAAGGCATACTAGAAAATTTTTACTTTTAGTACATTTGTTTTTATTTTATTATTACAAAATATGTACTTGCGTTATTATTGCAACGTTTTATTAACTTCAATTATCCTTTTTTGATCAAATTGTGAATTGATCGCGGTAAATTATCGTATTTGTTACACACAATAGTATAGGATCTGGAATGAAAGAGATCGAGACTATCATCAAGAACGTGCATGCACCATCCAGGTCCATTTCATCTTGAGTATTATCCTATAGTTGACGGACTGACGTCGTAAAAGGAAACCCGGGATTATTTTGGTATCGTCGCACATCTGCAATTCGACAAACCGACAAGCAGAATGATCAAAAGCAGCCCCCATGCGGTGACGCTCCGGCAACCGCATCCACGATGACATTTTAACTATGCCAACAGTCAAGGAGTCTGCGGAGGGCATCAGCCCTGTGTGTCACAAGGTGGGAATTCCCTTTGATGCCTAAACATATCGGTATTGGACGGTGGCATTGTGTTAATCGATTGTGTTACCCCCATACACGATCACGTTAGATTGGGGCGCGTACGCCCTACGTGTGCGTGCACCGTGTACGCGTCAAAATGTATGCGTGTGTGTTTTGTCCACAGAAGCATGAAGTCTCTACATAAACTGACCGCGACTACTTGAGGAAGTAATTTCTTACCGATTCATGATGTTTAGCAAGCGTGCGTTTGAGCTCATCGTTTAAGACAGCACTGGCTGAGAAGGACCAACACCGTGATATCTGTTGACATTTGAGAGTAAACGATGTTATAGAATTATGTTGAAATTATATATCTTGATAAAATATTTATAATCGGAGTTGTAACAGCGCGCGTTTATTTACTCTTGATTTGCCATATATTTAATAATTTTATTCTGATTTGTAAAACATACTTTAATGTCAAAATTTTTTAAAAATCCGTTCTTATTAAATCGATTAAAAATCTTCCGTTTGATAGAATTTCCAAAAATTATTCTCGCGGAATGATGAAACGTAATGATACTTCTTTTTATGTTTAATAATAGAATTCTGGTGGACAAGAGTTTCGGAAATTGCCTACTCTATTTACCCATTCATAATTTCGAGTTCCTGGTTTGGAAATTACTGATTTGTGGTATTATTAAATTACCTGTGTTATTAGAATCGTCGAATGTTGTTAGATTATATTCCTGTGATTATATTCCACAGTGGTACCAGATTAGCTGATTAATTAAATATTTTTGATGATTACATTAGCGGTATCTAATCAATAAAATGTAAGGTGATATTATCACTAATTATTAATTGAGATACAATAATATTTAATAATCTAAATAGTCGATAATATATTCTACTTGTACATAATTTATCATTTTAATCTTGTTATACAGCATTGTACATTTATCACCGAAAATTACTTTCCAAAAGATTTAAATATTTGATTTAAAAATAGCTGAAGTGTAAAAAAAATACGTAAAGGAGAAAATTGCGTTTCATAATAATATTTATTTATCTAAAAAAATTGAAACTATAAAAAGAATCATTTTCTTTTTTTTTAACGTAACACATATTGTCATAAAAGAGAATTACATTTTTGTTACCTACTCTTTTTGGTAGAATCTTTTAAATAGGCAACTTTTTATAAATGTAGCACTTTTGTGAAGAATAGTTTTTATTATGTAAAATCTTTATACATATATTTATGTCACTTTGTTTGGATCAGTATATAATAATTATTTAAGAGACTTAAAAAGATTCGATCGGAAGAGACATAAAGAAAATCGTTTCGGAAGTGTCACAACCGACGAAAAGGAGCATCGAACGACAAATGCTCGTTAAGTGAATGCGATTGACCATTGAAACTGACCGTTTGTGGAAGTACATGCGGTTGGCACTCGCCTAATGTAGTTCACATTAACCTCGGGGAATACTTTTGTCCGCAACACAGCCTCCGGGGAGGTGAGAAGGGGGATTACGTACGAAATGCGGGTGTAATAATTGTCTGCTGTCGGAGATTGGTTTAGACGTTACATCGTCGATGCGATAGAGAGCACGGGGAACTGGTGTTTCCTATTGTACAGCTAATTACATCGGGGATCCGGGGACCACGGCAGAGCAGTACCGAAATTAACTAATCTACCGATGAAAGAACCCTGCGATACTAAATACTCGTCCTCGTATAGACCAGTATCAGTCCAGCATCGATGTTCCAAAATATAAACGTTAATACGACATGTTGAAAAGTAATGGGAAAACAGTAATTTTACGGTGATGTTTGTTGAACGTAACGTGTGTGAAATTTGATTGTCTTGCATTTAGAGTGTCAGACAAAAATATACTAAATGTTATAAATTACTTCAGAATATTTTTTTACGTATATACTTAGGTCTGCGTTAATGTAAACCATACAAAATGAGTTCTTAGGAAATTTCCCTAACAAAACGTGTGCTCCGCCGACTCTTTTCAAAGCCGGTACTTGGCTTTTCTTGAACTGCAGGATCGTTTTCGGTGTTCACCCGCGGGAGGAAAAAAGGCTGCGACAAAATTGCTCGCATTAATGTCGCAAGCCCTCTCTGATGAGCCTCTAATGAAATTCACGGGTGTTTCGAAACGGCGCTTGCGGGGCGGGACGGGCGGAGAACGAAGCTTTATTAAACCCCGGATTAAATAGCTGGAATTATTCAAAAGCTCAATTATCAGCTTATTGTTGGTCTAGCTGGCGCTACGGGCTAAAGCCGTGGGAAGGGTGCAGATGGTGCGCACACGAGATGACCCCTTCCGCACCCCGCGCGTTTCATCTGACCCAGCCGCCGCGCCGCCGGGTCTCTTATCTCCTTGCTATGCTCGCGACACAGTTAGGAATAAGGGATTTTTAGTAGCGGTAGTGCATACTACAAACTCGAGATATATCAACATACGGACGTAGGAGCTGACGGGCCGAGGAAGGGAATGGGGGACTCGGGGGATATTTTACAGGCACGCGCTTTACGGGGCTCGGTTTTAATCCGTTACCGAGCTAGACGCCGTGTGGCCTTATTTTCCCCAGGAGCGTTTTTCCGAGGTTGCGAGAAAAAACGACTATCGCGGAGTTTCTATCTACGCTTAACCTTCCGGGATACGACCGCGTATACGTGTACAGGGTACATAGACGTCGGCTTCCGTACTTAGGGAAAAAAGCGTTTTACCGCGAAAGACTCGTACCGGGACGCTTCTTGCGTTCGTTCATTATCCGATTGACCTTTCGAGAGATGAATCAAATGGTCTTTCTTCAATTCGATTCCAAACAGAATGTTGAAGTCCGCGCTGAATCAACGCATCATGATTTAACTAACTAATCGCCTCGATTAATAGAGAGAGAAATGTAAATTATCATATGCAAATTAATTAGAATCTTTGCCGATATAGAAGAATCAGTCAGCTTACAATTTATGAAAATTAAACTCGTTTAAAAAATAAGAGCTGTCAACCCTAAACGTAAAAAATGTTTTCAAACGTAATGATATTTGGACAAATTACGCCACAAGCATTATGTAGTCTTCATATGGATTGTATATTCTTTTAAAACACATTTTGTTAATTAATTTAATTTTTGGAAATTCTGGATTATTATCTTGATTATTATCTAACTTTGCAGGAATCGCGAGTATTTTCCGTTATGGTCGTTATCGGGGAATTACGCGCGTTTACGTTGCGCGGATAATGAACAGAGTGCTTAAATGAGTCTCGTGAGGCGTGGCAGTATCGCGTGCTGTCATTAAAGCACCGCTAGCGCTGTTAATTAATTGATTAACAATTGATCGCATGACGGATTGAATATGTATGCAGCGGACGCAGATGCGCACGTAGAGCGAAAGATAGGCTCGACAAGGGCGCTTTAACGTGATAGGAGACGAGAGCGGCGACGCCGTGTATAAGGGGGCGATTGCTCGTGATAATGAGTCATTAGCAGCGAGGACACGAGAGCGTGACATTGTCCGCGCGGTCGACGTGTACACGTATATAAACATATACGTCGTCCATGCCAAACATGCGTTGATTGATGCCAATTATCGACATTATATCAAAATACGGATTATTCTGCTGAGATCATAAAAATTTTTAAATTACGTGAAACGCGGAGCGTTTAAAAGGAGAGCTATTGTGTTTTTGCATTTTACAAATTGTTATTTAATTATATTAAAACATTTAACGAAGTAAACTGTTTAAGACATTTTTCATGAAAAAAAGCTTGAGTTTCATATTTCAGTTTTAATTCACAATACTGGAACAGTAAAAAACCATACAATGATATACAAATGAAAATGGATAATAATATTGAAAAAAATCTATTCTTTCTCTCTCTCTCTCTACTGTAAATTTTCAGTTCATGTCCATACCGAAATTGACAAATATAAGTCAGTACCGAAATGGTATGTTGCTGTATGTTTATGGTACTATGTCTATATTAGAATTAGCAAAAGTAATATATCAGTATTGAACATCAGTATTGAATCAATTTACCGGTAAATTAATTTATATTTCCAAATGTTTTCTTTTTTTCTAAATATAGAATTTTACTCTTTTAAAAAATTTTACTGCTTTTAAATATAAAATATAAAATTATTTATATATTTTTGTTTGTAAAGAGCCGAAAAAAAATATTTTTATATTTTAAAGTTTAGGTAAAAAATGATGAATGTTTATTTGCTCATCCTGTCGTCTACTGTCGATCTTTTCGGCGGAATATGTGTGATGTATAATCGCCATAACTTCATAACTTCATAACCTAAATTATTTAAATTTGTGGCAAATATAGTTGTGGAACATATAATTATAATCTTTTTGTACATAAAATAATTACAACTTTTACAATTAAACATTTAAAACAGTTAATTTTATTTTTATATTATTTTTTAGAACCGTTGAGAATGAAATTATTGTACATCATAAACAGTGCCCTAGTCAAGCTGAATTTTTGAACCTAATAATACGTTTGCGTGAATTTATGTACATTTTTCAGTCCGATTTTGAAATGCAGTTTCAAGCTGGAATAGTAAAATTAAATTAATTTAAATTGAAAAATGGGTACTGAGTTGCTGGTACTATAGCAATATTGAGAAGCAGTATCGATTTCTAATGTAATATAAGTACTGTTATTGTTAGGAATTAATATTTTATTTGATACTGTTACAAGAAATGAGCAAAACAAAAATCTTTTAAAATCATGAGTTTAATCATTCTTGTGGATCTATCAGCTATTAATCTTGAACATTTCGTGAAAAGCGTCCAGGTTACCATCGATGACAAAGTACGAACTTCATAAGCTTTAACTAAACGCATCAGCGGTCATTTAACTTGCACCTACAGCGATTGTATAACGTTGTCAGTCGGTGTTTACAGTTCACATATTGTACTGTCGAGCTATATTGTAATACGATAATTATAATAATCAAAATGTTCGTTTAATTCCTCGTTACAATTGCTCACTATTCTCGATCACAAAGGTACTCAGGAGAAATGGTCCAAAAAAACTCTGTTGAAATTGTGATAAATATAAATAAAATGTAATTTTTGAATTATTCTTTATAATGCATGTATTTCTCTTAATAAGCTGCCAATTAAAACGTAAGACGAGCTGTGTAGGATATGTTTTTATTAGCAACTATTATATTACTAAAATTTTAACGGTATCTAAGTAATATTATATATTAA
This sequence comes from Crematogaster levior, assembly GCA_901521435.1. Lineage (NCBI taxonomy): Eukaryota > Metazoa > Arthropoda > Insecta > Hymenoptera > Formicidae > Crematogaster > Crematogaster levior. Next base: position 45,734 of record CABEGB010000710.1, on the reverse strand, counting down.
AAAATTGTTAACTTTAGTATCACATTTACTCAATGATTAATTTTTAAACACCTTTTTTTCAAGACCCTTTTATAACCTTCATAAATTATTGATGTTTTCATATATTTGGAAAAGACTTGAGAAGCGCGAGGAACGCCAGAGCTACTTCATATAGGTCTCAATATCTGGAAAATAGCTAACTTTTCGTCGTGAAGAAGCAGTCATATCAAGGCCAGATAAATTCTACACGTCGTGTTTGCGTCGTTCCGTTGCAGAGAGCCTCGTTTTGAAGGCGACAAGATTACGCCACGGAACATCGTACATGCAATTTCCGGATCTTATCACGCCGATGCGATAGACAGCGTATTTCATGAATAAAACACGCAAATATGCGTGCGTACTGACAAGTTTCGGAAAAAGGATGGTTCCGTGAATGTAAAGTGAGAGAGGTCGGCTCCGCCGGTATATGCCACATATATTCTGGTCCGAAAACGGAATAAAAATAAAGTCTTAAGCCTTGTGTCCACGATACTAGAAATCGGTCCGAGATCTCGATCCAAAAAATATGTAGCCAATCAACTTGTAGTTTTTATGAAAAAGCGGTAATTTTATTGACTGAACGCTTCTCGGATGGAGATCTCGGACCGATTTCTAGTATCGTGGACGCAAGGCTTTAGAGACATAGATGATACTTTTGCAAATTTGACATTGAGTCTGTTGAGTCGATTTTCAGGAAACAAGAGAGAAAGAGAGAGAGAGAGCTCTAGTAACGCGTTTCGCGGTAACTTTGGTTACACACTGCGTATTGTTCCGCGGATGCGCTAGTAATATGAAGTTAAGTGAAAAGTTTGGTCGGGTTAGACACAGATTAGTCACGAGAACTTTTACGTCAACATTTTATTAAATACAAGTGAAATTATCAAATGTACTGAGTGAGAATTGTTTTCAACCTCCAGAGGATGCGCTACCGTGATATTTCATTTTCAAGAATTATTCATTCAGTACGATATACATGTTTATTTACAAAGTTGGATTCCCGTTCTCGTGGATGCTATAAAACGTATACATACTTGCAGAAATGTATTATATGTGTTTCGTTAGAACGCCGTCAACTATAAATCTCTAAGCCAGATTAAAAAAGACTAAAAATATATTTCTTAAATTTACCTATGGATCCTCTCGTAAGTATATATTTGATACGTAAAAAAAATATTTTTCATATTTTAATTATTATATTTGTGAACCTTTAATATCTCTTCATTAAACTATATCAAACACATTTTACTTGATAAAAGTACGACTTTTTACTAATTAATTCTATACACATCATTCATTGTAAATTAAAAATGTTTTTGCGGTATTTCTGTCATATTTCATAGTCCCCCGCTATGAAATACACTCGCATAATTAACCAGGTTTTATCCAAGTTTAGTATGTGGTAAGCAAATTTAATCTGAATTACTGTGCTAACATCGAGCTTAATTAATTACACTTACATTATAATATTACCCATAGCTGTCACTACGGATCTTTCCTTTTTTTAACATCACGCTGTGATAATGTGAATGTAACCGCAATCACAATGTTTCTGGGACAAAGTTTGACGACACAGAAAGCTCGTTCGCAAAGTCGTCGTGCGCGAAAAAGAGGGTAGATCACGAAACTAGAAAGCGGCTTTAGAATTTAATGCGTGGGAGGTTTCGGCTTCCAGAAGCATTCGAACGTATTCTGCTGCGTTTTGTCGCTTCCTGTGAGAGCGCTGAAGGTGAGAAAAAGTAAGAGAGAAAGAGAGAGACAGAAAAGAATGGAAATATAACACGGAGACTAAAGAGGGAGAATGAGAAAGAGAGAAAAGGAGTGCTGAGGATTCGCGAATAAGTATGCGGGGGACCGAAAGCTCCGGGTTTTCGTGGCGACGGTAGTATGAATATTTAAACGGATGTAAATTGCGAATTAACTATTGATAAAAACAAACCAGCTTGTGTTAAGCCTTCCTCGTAAATCACCTCTGTATGGAATAAAGAGGGGGGGAGTAAAAGCGAGAGGAATACGAGTCGGGCTTTCAGAAAAAGAAGAAAATACTTTTTCTTGAGGCTTATCGATACTGGATACTTTCACGTTCGACCGCTAGCCGAAGTGCACGTTTTTCGATTTCTCTTATACAAAATACTTCAGCATAAAAAGCGTTAAAATATTTAAAAATATTTAAAATATTTTTAAAAATATTTTTTTTAATGAAGGAAGCGTATTGTTTCTGTCCGATTTAAAGCGATCGAATATTGGAGGAGCTTAAGATACAAAGCAAATTTAAGAAATCAACATACATTAATAAACGTTGCATAAATCTATTGCATGTAATAATTATAATAATAAAATTAACAACAATAATACTGTCCCCAGCGTTTATAAATTAAAATTTTTGCTCTTGAAGAAAGTTTAATAGAAATATTTCTGGAAATAAAGAATTTTAAAATATATTTCTGATTTCAATAAGCAATAGGTATTTTTGAATGAGCTTCGGGCATTTGATCCTTTGAGATAATATGAACCATAAACAAACGCCAGATTTTCCCATCAAGCTGTAACTCTCATCGTTAAAACTTAACGAGGACGTTGAGCTCCGTCTTTTTTCAATATCGACATCATCGATATGTTTTCTTTTTCGATTACTCTACCTACATTACCACATCGCCGGAATACCATGAAATCGCTAGATAAGGATTCCCGAGTCATGGCCAAGACATCATTCAGAAATAAAATGTCCCGTAGGTGTAATTTCTGAGAGATCTACTATCGGCAACGTAGTCACCATCGTGAAGCGTGAGTTACTATATTCGCCAGCAATTGCACGAGACTACTGGTACATACCACTCGTATATTCGTAGTCTTTTATGCACACGGACACGTTTTTTATTCACGTGTACACGTGTAAAGATTCGCATGTGTGTACAGGGCTACACGGACGATTTAGGTGAGATGGCGGGCAGACTGTGGTCCATAGAGGGAGGATGGAGAACGGCTTTCGCTGATCGAGAGAGTGAGTGAAAGAGTATGAGGCGGAAGATTATAGGCACGTATTGGCGCATCGGCCCCCTGGGCTCACCGGGCACGAGGAGGCATGTGGATATAAATGTAATCCAGAATCCAGACGTGACGTACATAGCTGCCTAGCTCGACCGCTCGCTTTTCGTTGGTCTCTTCTTGTGACTCTTGGCAGTCGCGAACACGTACATCTACGAAGGCTGCGATAGCATGGCTACATGTGCATACGTGACCCTGTGCACGTGTGTGTGTGTGTGTGTGTGTGTGTGTGTTGTACGAGGTGAATCGCGGATTTTCCGATACCCATCGTTTTCTTTTTTCATTACGCAGTGATTCTTCTTCGCAGGGTAAGAAATCTATATCAAGGATGTGTTAGGTCCCTTTGTGATTGCACATAAATCAAGGGGATGATCGTAACGTAGATAATGAATCTTACGTGACGTCGTGACGTATACTTCTTGCACCCTTTAAAACTCGCGAGGATATAAAACCAGGAAGATTAAAGGTGGAGTCCGATGAAACCGTGACCGATCAACCGTTTAAAAATAATGTCGGCATGCCAGGATCACCGATTGAGAATCAGGAACACGTAGACGCTTAACGAGGGTGCTCGTGCAGAGAGAGCGAAAGGAGGATCGTCGAAATATAGCGATGGTCCGTATTATAGCCACCGTCATTTTGCCCTAGTCGATAGTCCACCGGCGATCGTGGTGTCCACGGTATATTGTACCGCGTGCACATTCACGCTTTGTCGATTCACTGAACATTGTAAAGTTGACTAAGCTTCCTGGCAAAACACAATTTGCCGGAGTATCTATTTCTATTTTGGATCCAGTTGATCTTACGTAATCTTAGATAATTGTAATAGCACGTGAGATTTCCACGTTGATAATTATAACTTTTTAGTAGAAAAAGTCTGTTGTTAATAATTGAAACTCTTGACGTAAAATTAAGTTCCTAAAATCTCTTCACTTGATATTTTATAGCTGAATGATGTTTTTCATAATAAAATGCTTTTCGGATCGTAACGAAAATTCAGAACGTCATTTCTGTCGAGGTCAATTTCGAATCTCTCAACAATGTAGGCTCCTAAAAATCATCACGATCGTGCTGTATACATTTTTTTTCTCACGTAGTCACCCCGTTAGATCGTCGATCAGTAGTTACGTGCTGTTGTCTTCCGGCGGCTGCGTTGGAGCCTGCCGGGATGATAAACGGCACTTTTCGGACAGTGTACCGTCCATTAAATGTTAAATGGCGCGCGAGGGACATCAGATAGACTGGCGTTTATGCGAGAAGAGCTCGGGAGCAAGAGCCACCTCGCGACGACGCTTGTGCGAACGTAGGCGTCGCGACGGCTTGCCTTGTTTGGCTTACTGAGGTACGTCGCTGCATCCGGCGGCGCGGCGTCATATAGCGTCGAGTTATTACTCCATAACCCGTTGCTTTTACAGGCACGACCGACGAGATAGGCGACGGCACAGCAAGCAGCAACACGTAGCATGACATAATAAACGATTGCGTTTGCCGACGGTACCATTAAATCGCAATAATGCCGCATGCGTGATAGCCGAACACTCGTTACTCCCGGCCGGATTGCGGCCTGCCATTTGCCTGAAATCCAGCAAAAAAATAGGCGGATTACTATAAAATCCGATCGGTTGTACACGAAATAAATTCAGATGTCTAGCTGTACAATTCGACTGTTCAAAGTCTTGATTGGGAATTGCATATTACTCTAGAGAGCGAAGTTACAGATACTCATAATTACAAATCTACAATTCATATTAAACGAATGTGTATTCACACAGTTAATTGTAACCTGAATAGAAAAACAGCATTAGAATTTAGGAAAGTATTTTTCTAAAGTACTAAAGTAATTAAAAATTAAAAGGCATAGAATATATCTTTACCAATTAATAAACATTGATTGCATTAATAAAACACTGTAAAATTAATTACATTTAAAAATTACTCTTTTTTCAAATTTGTAAACAATTTAAAATTTACTAGAAATAATTCATAGTAACAAAAGTCAGTGAATAAATTTTCACGTTAGTAATATTTAATTTTCTTTTTAATTTGTTTTACACATTTGCAAATTCATAACCGGTTATATGTAAACTTGTTATGATTATGTTATTAAACTCGAATCGCATAAATTTCAGGTTATTTATTACCTTCTATTTTAATTCTGCAATTCATCTTGTTATATCAGTGGCGTTTATTAAAAAGATTTTTCATTAAAAATTTGTGAACGTTTTACGCTATTATTTTGTACTATTTTTTTGATAGCAAAGAATCACGAGCAATCATACAGCTATGGGTGACTATAACGACGGACATGTCGACAGTGCCATTAAACATTTGCTAACTCTAATAACGATTCTAGGCAATTGTGTTGATTTCAGTCATGATGGCCGAACGATGAAAATTGCTGTGTAATTGTTCTTTGTTGATACGGTTTTTTCTGCGAAATGGAACACAGCGAGACAATTGCAAGCCATTTAAAAGATATAAATGTACGCAATATCTATAACCAAGTTTACGAAAACTAATATTTAGACACCAATTTTTTGAAAGTCCTCACATTTTCGAAAAAATTTGTTTAACATAAGTACAATAAAATTACTTCAAATATTATTTTTTCAAGATAACAAAAAAGAAACGAAGTGGACAAATCTTTTATTATATGTAATTATTTATTATATATGTATAATTATAGAAGAAATATATATAAAAAAGGGATATCTTTTCTTTCCCAAGTTAGTTAACTAACAGTATGAGAACTTTGTAACTTTTAACGTTAATAGATTTATATATATAAAAGAAGATTTAAAAAAATACATTTTTAAAAATTGTTTAAAAAGAATTTTAAATTTAAAATAATATAATATTGTTCTCAGTTGACAATAATTTTAATGACAACAATTTTCATATTTATTTTGTAATTCCAGAATAAACTTTCAATACCCTGATTAATGTAACGTTTTTCAATGTGATAATTTACTAATGCAAGTATAAAATTTTATTCGTATCTGTAGTTTAATAAGAGCAATGTACGCAGGAAACAATGTGTCATTGTACTGCCAATAAATGAGTGCGGAATTAATACGATTGTAATTATGCGTGATATTTCATGTTATTGTAAGAATTTTCTCTCATTCAATAATATCGAGCAATATCAATACGAACAATTTATGCGATGTTGCCCCATCGTGATTGATTGTAATTTTAATTGCAGGTGTTTTATAAAAACTAAAAAGAAAACTTAATTTCAATTATTTTAAACAGTTTCTCAACCGTTGTATCTTCAGTTACACTTGTGCAAAATTGTCTTTCGAAAATACAAATTTTTTTTGCATGTTGTTCTGAAACTCGTGAAAATTGAATTACTCGTTTATTATTTACTATAATTTTATTATAATTGTTATTAATTATTTACTTCTCTCTTATTCACGCTGTTGTAAAAAATTGCGGTGCAGTTCTACATATTAAAAATGTATACATAAGAAAAACTAGAAAAATTAATGTCATTGAAGTGACTTTTCCTGCTTACTTGCTGATACTTCCGGACATTGCCTATGTGACATAAGTATCTTCCCCGAAAATACACGCCTCACACACTCGTAGCACGTTTAATATTCAATATCTACACCATGGAGATCCAAGATTCCGAGCTCGGGATATTCATTCCGCCGTATGTGCTCGTGCGAAGGATAGGTACTTACATATCCGTCCGATTATGTATGTGTGTCGGCGTACCATCGTAAAAAGTCCAAACTACAGACGCGACCTGCTTTTTATTCGGCTCGGTAGATCGCTTTTTGAATATTCCGTCGACGTCGTACGTGAACTGTAGGCAAGTGGTATGGAATTGTAGCCACGCGGTAGAATCGCGGTACAATCACGAGGGAAAATCGGTAAGTCGAATAACCGGTACGCAACGAATTGTTCCGCGCGATGAATTTTATAATACGCACAATATAGTGTAATGTAAAATGTAATATTCGTTAACCATAATACAAAGGATGCTATTATATCAAATCGCGGTATCGAAAATATTCGTCTCCCCTTTCTACTTCTGAGCCATACAACGATTTTACGCTATAGAGTTTTTGTTATAAAACATTTATGTATTGTAAATTAATAAAAATTAATATACGTAATATAAAAAGTAATGCGTGTGTGTGTGTGTGTGTGTGTGTGTGTGTGTGTGTGTGTGTGTGTGTGTGTGTGTGTGTATATTATACATATATATAAACATTTTTCTAACATTACATTTTTCTAACAGATTATTCTAACATTGACGAATAAACAAAGATTAACTTTTAATCTTACTTTTCAGACATTAGGATTTCCATTTAAAATTAAAACCATGGTGAAATGGGACATTAACTTTAAGCTTGGCCTTACGGATACCCTAACGGATACCCGCGATCGAATTACAATAGTGAATTTGCTGAATTGTGAAGAAATTCGGCCGTCGATAATCGATCGACCTCGTACAGTTAGAGAAAAGTTAACGGTATTGCACGCTCGGCGGTTTTTAGCGGCGCGTCAGCCGATATATCGCAATATTGTACCGTCAACGTTTACCCCAGAGTAGCGTTGGTAATCATTTCTAGCCGAGCAAATATCGCTCGGCGGAACAGTTCATTTGCAACATTTCGGCTCCCGGCCCTAGAGAATTTAATCGTACTTTCGATCAACAGCGCCAGAGACGCCGGAACTCCAGCAAAATCGTCTAAATGAAGATCAATGAATTAATAAAGCTTACGAAGTTATCGAACATGCACATGTATGATGAATTGTATAAGGGTTTCCATAAACGAGATGATAAGAGAAAAAAACGATTTATATACAGTTAAGAGAAAGAGAGATATTTCCCGTTCTGTGTGACATCACACGCACACGAATGTCACATTAAAAATGCAAAATATATAATATAAATATGTAGCAATAAAGTTAATTTTATGTATTTAAAAGAATGTAAAAGAAAATTTAAAAGAATATTTAAAAGAATATAAAGTTCTAAATATTTAATATGTAATTTTGAGATTTTCTTTTCTCAGAAAGAAGCAAAAATATGCGATATGTCAGTGTAATTTGTGCTTATATCACTGAACATGAAGAATTTAAAATATTTTTCGATTTTTCAGTATTTTTCTTACAGTCACATATTTTTCTATATTGTAGTACACTATATTTGTTATAATTTTATGATCTATATCTTTGCTATTTGGTTATTTAATAATATACCGAAAAACAATATTTATATATTATTTACTGAACAATATAATTAGTTATGATTATACAAAATACATTAAAAATAATGGATGCAATAACGTTTTATGTGTTGTAAACAACAGCTGGCTGGACACGCGCTCTTGTAAATATTGAATTACTTATATCAGTTTCAAAAAAGACCGATATGTAAATGGATGTGATGCATTTCAAATCATTACAGAAGGGATACGGAAAAATTGAACGATTGAATTGTAAAAATAACAAATGACTGCTGTGCTACGTAATTAAGAAGAAAGAGTAAAAAAAAGAAAGAAGGAAGAATCACAATAAATTAATAAAAATCCAAATACTTATTAAAATACAGCATGGTTTAAAGTCCCTTTGTTTAAACGTCAATAATTTCTAATCGATACTACCTTCCAAATATCGGTATCTAGTAACGGATAACTTTTCGCTGCAAACAAATACGCCTGCTCGATACTCCGTAAGCATCCCTAGGTGCAACGGAGACTAGCGGTAATGCGCGATTCGCTGCAATATTAAATAGATTCGCCGCTGATGTTGGGAAGTGAGCGCCGAAGAAGACCGGAAGGGAGGAAGGGCTGAACCTGAAGGGCAGGGGCCATGAACGTAGAGAGATAACCCGTATGCTGGACATGTACGACCTGCACGACTTCTGTTACAGAGACGCGCCAAGCCCTGTGTCACACATACACACTGATATTTGGTGATCCTGAAGCACATATACGACACGGGCGGTCAGTTGGGGGATTCGTTGGCGCGCGTGTTGGGAATGTCACTTATGCTACTCACGAATGTAGAGTCGACAGCTATTGGCGAACGAGCGTAGCAAATACCATCGAGAGAGAAAGAGCTTTGGGCATTAGTTCCGCGCGATTGAATTATAAAGTGTGTTTAACAAATAAGCGAACCAATACGCGAACAATCGGCGCTCGAATCTTATCATCCGAAGCTGTCTCGCACGTTAACGTAATAAGAAGTTGTTAAGGGACTCGAGATTTATCAGAAAGAACATATGAATCATTGTAACGGACGTATATGTAAATAAGAAATAGACGAAAGCGAATATATTTATATGCGTCTGTATATGTTACACGCGAGGTATGTAAGTGAATTACATTACGCGAGGAAGGAACGCGAACGAAAACGGATAAAAGGCAGGATATTCGTATAAATCACAAGTGAAGTAAATGCGCGCATATTCTTGACGCGCGCATGAACGAACGCCGTTGTAATGCGGCGCGTGCTCACAATATTGCATAATTAATTATACCCAAGGGCTCATTACTTCCTGTATCTAATAACACGTCCACCCGGCATGTACAACAACCCGCGCATCCTTCGCACGACTTATATCCGTTACACGACTGCGTCATCATATGGCGAGTATACATATATGTCGGGTAGTCTGCGAAGTGAATCACAACCTGCTGTCGAGGTAACGATCATCGTGGTGGTGATCTTCATCGATATCGGCGGTGTTGTTACTCGCGTCGGACATTGCTCGCGCCGGCCACATGTATGCTGCGTATAAATATGTGTGTGTGTGTGACGCAAGCGCGTGTAGACAATTTTCAGTAATGCGTGTTCGTGCGAGCATCAATCGAGAACCTCGAGGTACAAGAGACTACAATCCCCATCGTATACGTATCTTCGTCACTGTTTCCTATTTTGAGATGCACAGTCCGCAGTTGCAAAGATGCTCGGTAAGTAAATCTGCACGCAAACGTCTAAATGATTCACGATTCAGGCATTACAATAGCTATCACATTAGATTTATTTTATCAAGTTAATATATCAGTACTAAAATTATTATTGTTAAATTAATAATATATTATTCAATAATAATCGAAATTACAGAAGCCTATTTTATTTTATTTTTAGTATCAAACGTTATATAAAAGTTCTTACAAGTTTCTATTCTCGAACTGTAAATAGGAATGACGTTTCTTTCCCAAAAACCATATTGTTACCTCTCTATAAAAATTCGGAATTCTTATCGTTTATGTTTTTCCATGACCCAATTGTTCCCTTACAATTTGACGGATGCTTTGAACTTAACGGTAATTTATCTTAATGATGCAAAAGTGAGTTCCGCTGGCTGACAAATCGAAACTGCAGGAATATCTCCAACGGATTTCTGATTTCTCTGTAATTTCTGTTAATCTTTGATGAAGATCTGTCCTCAATTGAGATTTGTAATTCATCCTCGTCACAGTACTGGAAAAGCGTAGCGGACATGTTCTGTTTCTCGTTAAACCAAGCCACTAATGGAGCTTAATAAATCATTTTTGACACGTTTGGTCTGTAATAACGAGTCGGATGTTTCGCGTGAGATTTCACTAATGCAAAATCCAATGATCACATTTGGATGCCAAATACAAAATTGGCGTAAAAGCTTTATGAGATAATATTTTCCCAATTCTTCATTATTTTACATCTAATTAAACATTATTACTAATATCTATTTTATATTTAGCTTACATTAGTAAAGTTGAGGTTCTCCAATTTTTCATCAAAAAGTACATTACTAAATAAATTAAATTCAGCAAAATAAAAAATATATAAAATATATGTTCAACATATTAATATATTGTGAACATTATAATATAATTACATATTTAATGTAATCACATAGAGCTTTCCTATAATTTTAGCTATCTTAAGACCAAGGATGACACGTTTATCTCTTACTTAATTATTAAAGTTACTTAAAACTTCGGATTGCCTGTTGTCAAAATTTTTTTACACAAAATATCGCGACAAAATGTATGACATCAAAAATTTTTTCTAGCGCACCTAAAATTTCCTAAGATACATGCTCAGCCTGTATTGTTCGTGACCCTCGATGGTGCAGACTGCATGTTAAAAGGACACAGCGGAGAGTACCACCGGCAAAGGATATCGGCGTGTAGGGCCCGTGAGGAGCCGTCGTAAAATGCACGATTCAACGACGCCGGTCCGCTCTGAAATATCCCGCAGCCTCCACGGAACCGCCGTAGTGTAGTCGTTATCCCCATGAGACCGTCGTGGAAACCTTCTTTGAAAACTCACGATGCATTCTTACTCTTTCCTTCTCCCACACGTGATACGTTACACGGCATTTTTCGCGTCTTTCATTCCGCTCGCGATTTTGCACGTGGTAATCTCCCCTGCGCGATATCAAAATGAAAACGAATATTACACGTTCGGTAACATGGAATTGGTGAACAGCAATAATATTCCTTATCGAAACATCGAAATCATTTTAACGAAAATGTCAAAAGATCGATAATGAAAGCTTGTGTCAAATGTATTTATATTTTGTATGTCGCAACGTCGCGCAATATGTGATCACTTTGTGTGATTTTAGTAGATAGAGATATATTATTTTGAAAAAAACGAGATATAAATATGGATGAAATCCGGTTCGATTATATGTCATTGAGCGAGTAGAGCTTTATTCGACTTTCTTTAAAATTTCGGAAACGAGCGTGTGCAATGCACGATCATGAATTGCATAACGAATCGCATCTCTTGAATATCTTAACAACATACGTGGAATTACATCTGCTGTATGCTAACGTTTGCGTTATCGCAGTAGTTTGTCATTCGTTAGCCTAGTAAAACAAAGAAGGGGACTCCGTCACTCAATTTGAATATACTGGAAAATAACGCGTAAAATTAGTATCGGTTTAAATATATTCTGCAAATATAATTACAAAACTCACAGATATCCTAAAATATTCATATATCTGGAACTTTCACCCCGGTAATATCAACGTGAATTACCGAGATCATTCGCGAAAATATTCATCCCTTAATTACAAGTCGAGACGATGGAGAAACGCGAAATCCTTCCTAGTTAAGTCCGAATGCGAAAGTTTCAACAAGTATTTCATTAAATTCTCCATAAGCCAATGGTTACGTAATATTTTAATTCTATGATTTCGTATTCTTACTAATTAACTAATAATTCCACCATCTTCGGACTCTTCCTTTTCTTTTAGAACAAAATAGTGATATAATCAGCAAAAATTAAAATATTTATTAGTATTTCAGAGGAAGCTTGACACGTAATTTTAACATAAAACATCTTAAATTTCTCTCTTTACAATTATTTTAGTTACAAATATAAAAAAATATGTAAAAAAATATATAAAAAGATATATCTGCAAATCTTTTTGTTTTCTTAGAATGAGAGAAGTATTATACAATTACCTATTCATTTATCTCTTGATAAAAATATTGAATATGAAAATATTGCATCGGCCTGTTACGTGCAAAACTACTGCGGCTCGCGTCGAAGTGAGCAGCACGAATTTGTCTACTAGTTTAATCAAGTAGTTAATTTGGTCGACACAAGAGGCAGAGCAGAGAGTGGCCAACAGGACGGTCGTTGTTTTGTCGTAGCGAGGGAGCATCGGTTGTTTTGTCACGTGTGCAGTGATAATTTGATTGTGCTTAGAGGCAGGATATGATGTCACGCAGCATCACTGCACTCCAAAGCAGTTAATGTGAATGCAGTTTCCCGAGCCTGCAGTCAAATTAACGGGACGCGAGCATAATCGAACCGTCTATAACGAAGCAAAATTAGGAGATTACCACTTATTACAATGTCCAATGAGCTAGTTGCAATCTGTCAGCTTACACGGAGTCCGTTGTAATATTCAATGGCAATCAACGACGACGTTCGAAGTCGGGCCGCAAATTTCGCGCTATTACGTCACGCACTGCAAATACAGAAATTATCAATTATCGACAACACCGAATAACCGAACACGCGTATCGTTTATGGATTTTATTTCTTTATTAGGCTGATGTTAATAAATTTTGCTGTACAACTGGAAATATATCTGGATTGATAATAAATCCACTTAGTGCCGAATGGTATATCCAAATGAAATGGCATCGGCGTGAAGGATTTAAAGTCTTACTTTAAAATCATCTCTCATCGATTATTAATTCAGTATTACTAATTACCGCAATTAAATTTACGATAAGATAATTACGATAAGATAATTACGATAAGATATAAAATACATTAATGTCCGAAAGATTTGTAATTTATTTAAAAAGGATTCGTTACTGTAAGCAAATGTGTTAGATAATGTACAAACCTCGACACATCCTCTTAAAATGCTTAAAAATTTGTATTCGAAAATATCTTTAACGTTAATAAGAAATATTTTGAAAGTGTTCTGTCATTCATTAATTATCCCTTAATTGCCTGGATTTACGTGTTCAATAATACAGCGGACTAAATGAACGAGTCATTACTCATTTGTTCCTTTATGTTGCACATATATATTGTCGGTTAACATCGCTATAAAATATTAATTATATCAAAACTGATATTCTTCAATGTTTCCACACTCTTGATGAGAGATGGGCAAACAGAATGACAAATAGTGGAAACTGTCAGAGGAGTAAAATATTAATGTCAAAGCATATTCGTAAAAGCATGACCACATAGCACTTGCCACATGATAATGTAATAAACGAAATGTTAGTGGTGCCAGCTAATTAATTATTTCCTAAGCGTACGGGTCTAGATCAACACATTCATCAACATTTCTATGCTGATCTCAAGAAGACGCGGTTAAATCTCAGAAAAGCAGAATTAGGATCGTGCAAGGCATCAGCAAAGGATAATTATACTCTTATTAATTATTACAAAAGGGAGTTGTATTTATCTGTCTTTGCGCTTGTGTCTGCTTTTTTCAACATCAACTAATCATTATTCATTATTTTTTTAAATTCTCAATTTTAAATCCTTATTTTAAAAATACAAAGTTAATTATAAAATTATAAAATAATTATAAAATTATAAAATTATAAAATTAGATGAGTTTTATGGCACTCAGCCCTACAATCGCAACAAAACCATCACAGTTAAAGTCGCGTCTTCTGACAGCTGCAATTATCGTTGCAATTAATTCGCAGAGTAATATCAACGACGATGATGACAACGACGACGACGATGACTCACTTTTTGCGCACGATCCATTCCGTGAATCTAATTAAAGTAATTGATTAACGTCCGTCCCATCGTTGTAGGATGAACTAGTGTAAACGGACTTATCTACATCCATAGTGTAATTAACACCTGGCGTGAATACCAACTGCTACGCAGCTGAATTACCTACATCGCGATATTGCGTCGGACGTGAATATTCGTATCGATGATAAGACCTGTGCAATCTCGAGAGTTGTAAATGTAGGACAGTAGGATGATGTACCTCAATAAGGGATAAAGCGGTATACGAAAACGGTGGAAAGCAATTATTATTCGTCATCATCATCGTTATTATTATTATTATTCATAATAATAAATAGCAATATCTGCTATATTACAGTCACTAATTTTACTAAATTATTATACGTAATGTGAATACAAATAGATTTTGTTGATTACAAGAATTTTTTAAATTGTGTAATACAATATTCTATAGTTTATAATTAAAAAATAGAGAAGTATGTTTAGAGAAATTTTTAATATTAAATATAAATTAATTTTTTAATTTCATATTATTTATAATTTATAATTTATGATTTATACAATATGAAAACCAATTTATTTGAAGATAGATCAGATAATTGTCTAAAGATTTCCCAATAATTTCTGTAGTATTATTTATTATTGTGTATAAATATGTAACTAAATATATAATAATGCATAATTTAGATTGTTGTCTTAAATAAAGACTTGGACTGATAGGATTAAACCGAGGTGAATAATACTGGCTTAACATTTCCTTTTTATGTTCTACCATATTTCTGAGCCTCGTGCGGTGCAAAAGTGACGAACGTTTTTAAAAACCACAGATTATATAAAGGTCGGTGGCAAAAATTATTTTCCACGGCGGTACCCGTTAATAATTGAGTTAATTATCGCGAATGGATGTAACGTCGCGCGCGATGAGCAGATCCAGAATAATCGATATGAAATTATGAAACGCTTTTCGCAATCGTCACATAACAGCGTCGGGTGTCGCCGTGACGTTAATCCGCGTATAATCTCATTATAATTCCTACCTGCACGTTCGTATTCAAAAGCGATTAAAATGGCACAATCTGCAAACATTCTGAAATAGACAAATAGCTCGACAGCTGTTTCATAGAATACATATATCAGAGTTTTGATAGAATTTTGTAAACAAATAATTATATATATATATATATAATATATATATATACAATATATATAATATATATATATATATATAATATATATATATATATATATATATATATATATATATAATATATATAATTTTATATATAATAATATAACGTTATATATATAAAATAACTTTTATACGTGATGTATTAGTAGAAAAAAATTATCTTTGACAGAATTTTTAATGGAAAAGTAAAAAAAAAATTAAAAAATTTTTGATCGAAATATACGTAAAATCAATTTTTAATAAAATCAAGCAGGATGCATTACTTTTTAAAAATAAAATTCCCAAGCAACCGGACACGCTATCTACAATATCTCGATATTTTCTAAGTAATATTAATTCTTCCATGCAATATCCGTTAACATGGTTCGGTTTGGTAGAGTTCCATCGCATAATATTTAAATTTTCGTTAAAGCTCACCGGATATACTCGTAGATCAACAGACCAAGCGAATTTCGAGATCATACCCGCTTCAATTATCGGACGGACGAAACATCACACGGCCGGCGTCTGCTGCCAAAGAGAGAACCGCTGACGTTGAAATTATCTATCGGGCCGCTCTTCGAATTCGTCGCGCACCATCGGTCGACGGTTGATCCACGTATAATTTCATAATAATCCGTCTGTGTACATTCGGACCAGGGCGAACCGTACGGAAATCACGTATCGGCTCGATCCGCAAGCTGAGTTTACCTTAAATGAGTCCGCTGAATCGGTTATTGTTCGGCACGCTGTGTCAATTCGGCCGGTGCAAATGAGAAATTCGTTTCGGCCGGTGTAGTTTGTTCGCCAGGGCGGAACGAGATTCCCACGATCGCGACAAGGACATCCGTCTGTGTACCGAGGCCGAGTACGGGGGAAGTGACGATGCCCTGCCTCGACAGTGCGGTCTCCGATGGTTATTAAAACAGAGATGATTAAAACGTGCCAGGCGCCTCGTTACGGGGAGAAGCACCGTCCGCACTTTATACTCCTTCCATGCGACGTTTCGTGTCTCTCGCCCTGTCAACTTAACAACAGGATTAACGACGACGACGCTTCCGGTGCGACTTGATTTCTTGCGCGATCCGAACGAAGAAGATCCCGATGATGCATCGCGTCAGGCGGAGGTTTGCATTTCGGAGTACGTGTACCGTGTGGTGCATCGCGTGGAGCAGAACCCAGACAATTTTGTGTATGTAAAAGCAACGGTGTGCTTGTACGTCAAAAATAGGACGGAGAATTCTAGATGTTTTCAGGAGCAAAAAGATTTACGACGTACCGAACATACCGATAAGTTTATTTTATTTTTTGTACCGTAAAGATAATTTGCACAATCCGGAGCGTAAAATTTGTTTGTTGTTAAAATTAAGTCAAAATTTAAATTAATATCTGTTATTATATGTATGTACACTCTCTCTTTGGCTATTATGTAATAAATGTAAATAATACTTAATTTTTACGTATACATTTTCATGGTACGAAAATTCCCAATAAAATGTTTGCGAAATATTAAGCTTTCGATCTCCATTACATAAAAACCGTTCAATCGATGGCTACAGTATGGCTCTCGTTGAGAGTTGCATTAGTTGCGAGATTTTTCGGGAAATTTATGTTATCGGCACAAAGCCGAGTTTTATCTGTCCCGTTATCTGACTGCGGAAGGAAAAATGAGTTTTACCGGGTGTGTTTTGGAACTAATGAAATTTACGTTATGTGACACAATACGTAGAAGCGGAAGAGTTATATTTAAAATGCTTTATTAAAAATGTTTTTGACTTTTTTTATGGCCCGTGCGCGACGAGCTGGGAAGAACCGAATCGTCAGATGGGTTTGCCGAATTACGCAACGTTCGCCTACGAAGGACGTTATAATCTTGCAGCGAGCGGCATACAAGATAGACGTGTATCGATGCCATTCAATTATGGAATTAACCACGCGAACGGTCGATCCTTTCGGTCAGCGATGTAATAAATGTCCGCCGTTGTAATGATAACGGCATGAATGAAATGAATGCAACGGATAGCGGTATTTATGCGATCCAGATATCCAGAGAAATAATAACCGGTATTGAGGTATCGTGCGCGCATAATTATTTTGGGATTAATGGCTAGGTAGCAGGCGCACTCGCGCCGGCACGAAATATTCTGCACGACAGAATATGGAAAAAGGAAACCACCACGAGAATGTTGAGGACGAGGCGGTTAATTGTCGTTCCGATTCGGTATGCGACCGCCGCTCGATTAGAATTTCACTCGGCTCTGTCAGTTATCATCTAGACGAGGGTCCCCGGCATCCCGAGGTTTTCGGTATTAACCCTCGACGAATACTTTCGACCCCGCGACTGACAGAATTGGGTCGTATTTGATTTGCGAGTGTGTCGCGGGGTGTCATAGCCGGGATTGCTACAGGGAATTCGGAATGTGGAAAAAGGACCAATCCGACAAGGCGGTTCCATATCGGAAACGGTATTTCATTGGATTTGTAATAATATTTAACTTTTGAATGAGAAACAAATGAAAAGTCGCAGCTGTGCGTGAAGCCCATCCAACAAAGTGTACGGAAAAAACGATTTGTCTCGACCTTTTTTGTTCGTATCGTTATTTTCTATCCCATTTCCGTTAATGAAAGCTTGACATAATAACAGTTTAATATAAATTTTAAATGTCGAAAGACCGTATCGCCAATTTATGAACTTCATAAATAAAGTTTTTGGTTGTGTGAATGTATTATATTATTGTAAGATGAATTGTATAGCATAAAAATCTATAAAAAAGATAAAAAAGGATGTTACGGAGAAAAAAGGATAGAATTTTTATATCTTATATGAAAAAAGTAAATTTTTAAAAAGTAAGGATTATAACGTGTGTATATAAAATAAAATACTGTTATTTTTCATGAAAAGACATCCATTTAAGAGATAACACAATTCCATATTTTACAAATTTAAAAAATCAGAGATCCGTCACTATTTTATAAAACTAATCTCAATACTCGATAATTTTAGCGCAATTTACACAGGGATTGTCCCAATGAGTTTGAGTGTCTTAAATATCTGACAAATTATTTATAAGAAACAGGAAATAAATTCTTTACATTTTTTTCCAAGTGGATGTACTCGTCACAATAGATTACGATTGTGAATAAACGCTAAGACGGAAAAGTGAGATGTTTCCGCCGAGATAGACAACTCCACTGTATCTCGCGCGCACAATTTCAAAGAATAAAATGAAACACGGAAGGATTTTGAAAACGCGCATCGTCGAGTTTTTATCTTGGTAATGAGCATCTCGTAACTTTTTTTCATGGCATATATATCACACGGATAATATACAGCGGTATGTCAGAGAGATGGAGAGGGAGGAAACGTCTCGGTAAGAATATTTGTGTGGGAACGGAGGGATGGTTTGGCTTAAGAGAGGCTCTCATACTCTCCTTCTTATCTTCCTCCATCCTGCTTCCCTCCACGCGAGAGAGCAAAGGGTCGAAGGACTCGACAAATATCATAAAATGTAAATGTCGAGGATTCTGTGCGATCCCGACAAGAACCTCTCAATTTACCAATACGTCGGGACTCTTTCATCCGCGCCGCGTGTTCCCAGCTGGATTAATTCGCCATCCATTCGTTTTTCACTCTCGCGACGTATGTTATTAAAATTTGTATGTTCCACGTGGACGGAAGTGAAGAATCCCGGTATCGATGTCGGTCACCAATATTTTATCCTCGCAGCAAGTGCACACAATAGATATTTGATCCGAAAATATTCGAAGATCCGAAAATCATAAAAACAATCCATTATTTTTTCTAACCGAGCTTCTTGGCTTGATTCTCCGTGCCAAAACGATCAATATTTACTTAACAGTTAAACGAGAGAAATTTTTCTATGGTATTCATATTTTTCTAATAATCTTTCCTAAAGATTTATCATTTTGACATTGTTAATCTCATCGCGGGAGATATGTAACTTTATGATGAATCATTTAACATTTTCTTGGTAAAAACGAATTTCTAGACGATCTGCCAAAATCGATGGTGTAGAGTCGTTTATCTCCAGAATGATTCGTTGTCGTCAGGGGACAAAGCTCGCGCGGAGCTTCGTATGCGAGGTGGATGAAACACCTTTGCGTCGGCGTAACCAAGAAAAACTGCTCCCACCTTGGATCAGCGTTGTCGAGACATTATTGCGTTACGGTGCGGCTTTAATATTGGAACATGCGGTATCTGTGTATCCAATGTACACATGAATGCGAGTACGTGTGTCCGCTTACATGAATTTCTATATATGTATACATACGTTCACCGTTTTGTGTACTCGAATAGAATGCTTCAATCGTCTAACAAAAGAAAATTCAAACGAACGATGTATATTCTATTTACATGCCAAATAATTTAATAATGCAAAATATCTTTTAATTACGCGACAAGTTTTGTGATTATTACGTTGGAAAATTCTTCGAGCATCCAGTCGCAATTTCACATCGCTCTATCTCGAGGTAACCGACTATTGTATAATAGATGCTATTATTTTATCACGGAAACGTTGGCTGTTAATCAATACGCAAAGCGCGGGCAAACAATTGACTGTTCGACGGTTCGTGCCAACAGGGAGTGTCTATGAACAGTTAGAAGGTCGCCAAGTTTCTTGTCAGCTTACTCGCCAACTTCTGTAAAACGTGCTCTGTAACTCAGAAACAAAACGATCTGGAGAACGTACGTACGTACGTAGAAACTTCGTTGGTCGTTTTGCGCCCCCTCCCTCTCTCAATCTGCCGAATACGTGAACCGCCACGTATTACGAGACACCCTGTACATATCGGACGTTTCCCGAGTTAAGTTGTATAAGATAGATGGTCCAGACGGTGACCCTCTTGCGCCCTTAACGTTTCACTCGCGTTTGTGATATATGGTGTCGCCGCTAAAAACTGGCAGATGTGTTTTCGTTTCCTCCCCTACCCTAGCACGGGACGGACGACAACGGTGGCGTACGCGCACCTTAGCAGTTGGATAAATCGACGGAAGATGCGAACAATACTTGAGAGATTATACGCTTAGGCGACGCGTCGTCACGCCGAGCGGAAAAACGGGTGCTCTTTGTCATCGCGCTGCCGACAGTACGCTTCCACGCGACAATAATTCTCCCAAAAGAGATTCCGCTTGCGTCCTATTGTGGCGTTGCGAGGAGAACACGTTCGAAATAATTCATTGTAACGTAAAGAGAATTAAACGTCTCGGCCTACATCTACGAGATTACATTCCTACAACGAATAGATACACTTAATCATGTTCCGTTATCGAGACTCTACTTGAAATTTGAAATTGTCATAACTTCCACAAGTTCTTCCTTGTTTAAAAAAATCAAGAAGAAAAGAGGAAAAGATAATGAGAAGGGTGAGCTTATCACATTATGAATAAACATATAATTATTATAATAATTCTTTACAAATTGATATTTCGTCCTCGATAGGTAAACCATCTTGAAAGTTCTTTTCACCATTTACAAATAACTATATCTAGAGAATATGATTCTTGAAGACACTGAGAGATAAGAGAGACTTTTCAATAACTCGTCAGGAGCGAAAAGAATAATGTTCCATATAGAGCGATGAGAGGTTGCGGGTCCAGTTTTTACGCGTGTACTCATTAGCAAAGCACATTAATGATATTGTTGATCACGCGAATGCCACAGAATATTATTCGTGCGTTACATCGTTATCATAGTAGAACGTTTATTCTGCAAAATATATTAATGCGCACATATTGCCGCGCTGTCGCATTCGCATAATCTGACGAGTAATCTCATCACGCGGTTGATCACACGCTTCATCGCGTCTACCGTGCAATCAAGGCGTAATGAACGTTAAAGGCGGGCATGTTGCAGGTATCTCGAAGAACAAGACTTAAATCGTAATCGGAGCAAGCAACGACTGCGGCGTGCGAATGCAGGCGTCGTAAAAATCAGAAGACACCTCTCGGAACGGGTGGTCGATCTCGATTTGAATTTCAGATTATGCACGTCCACAACCGGGCTGCATACTGCACATATGTGTGGTCGAAAAGTTTCGTGGTGGAGTTCGAGCGCATGCATCCATTTCCCGGCATTACGATCAAATAAATAAAGGCGTAACGATACGTGAGACGATAAATAAGGTAAACTAAAGGAAAAACGAGGACGTGAGGCATAACTCACTTAAGGTGACAAAACTTTATCTGCGATGCACAGGTCGGCGGAGTATCACCGACGAAGTTGTGTATTTTTCACGGCGCGCCGTAGAGGTAGAACGTCTTTCAGAAGGTATATCCTAATTACGTTCTTACGGGCCTCGGCCACGTTCGTATAAACAGGCATCAGAAGTAATAGGACGAAAAAGGATCACGAGAGCGAGTGAAGCGACGACGTTGCGGCGTCAGGGGGTAATAACAATATGAAGAAGTCAGTAAAAATGCCGCACATGATCCGCTCGTGTCATGATAAATAACAATAGTAATAAACCTGTCTCGTAAAGCGGGAAGCCAGTTCCAGATATTGCAATTCCATAAAGGAGTAACTCCTTATTTCATAAATCGTTTATATGTCGCTGAAAACTGCACTTCCGCATGCTATAATAAATAATTGAAATTTATTGGAATTCTATCTGTAATTTACAATATATTATAATTATATATTTAGGTAAATTCCATATTGTTGCTCCAAATGGAGATGATCCTTCAAACGTGATTAATCGCGCAATGCGTATTTATTGAGATTAACGGTAAGCAGAGAATTAATTTTCTGTAACAGTTATCTTACTTTATCGTACAGTGGCAATCACTAGTGGTATGACGAGCCTCTCCCGGTGTGAAAAATAACCGTCTCGAATGGGCTCAACGGTGCCTCAAGGACTCTTTCGTTCGCTCTTTAAGGGTGTGTATTTGAGTTTCAATTTAAAGAAGGGGCCACTTCAGGGGGATTTCCTGAGATGAATGAAGCTCTGGCAGGACTATGGAAGGGGGTCGAAGAGTGCTCCGCGGCACCCTTGTCCGGTCACCGATCTTGTCGCGAATAATGGACGCTTTTCATTTCTCGCCACATTTCTTCGACGATTAATTAACAGAATTAATCTTGATTGTCCGGCTCGATCGAATCACCCTGAGAGATGTGCGTTCTTTTCCAGATAATATCAGTAATAGACGAATGATATAGGATGGATGATTGCCTCGTTAATTGAAGAGAATAATGAGTGAAATAATTGAATTTTTTTAATAACAATGAATTCCACTTATTAAGGTTTTAAATAACATGTTATTATATATAGCTTGAAATAATTTCTTAATTTTACATAAACTGTAAAATATCTCGTAAAATATTTACTTTTCGATGACCTTATCTCAATACTTTTATGCACAGAATAATGAGAGGAATCAATTGGTGTAAAGAAAACACATAGTTGTTTTTAAGAAAAAATATGTAATTGTTAGTTACAAATTGCATATTTTTTCTTAAAAACAACTATGTGTTTTCTTGACACCAATTGGTTCCTCTCATTATTCTGTGCATAAAAGTATTGAGGTAAGGTCATCGAAAAGTAAATATTTTACGAGATATTTTACAGTTTATGTAAAATTATGAAATTATTTCAAGCTTTATAACTCGGAAAATACTTAATAAAAAAATACTTTATTATAGTGTTTTGGAAAGCTCTCGAGGTCAGCTACAAGAATATGTAATAAAAAATAGGGGATGCCATTTAAAAAAATTAACTTGACCTTTAAATGACCTTCACATTCACAATCGAGGTCAAATTCAATATCGCCATTCAATAGCCAGGGAAAAATACTAAAACTTATATCTGAAACTTTTTTTCAGAAAGTGCATTCCTTTCAAGATAATCCGGTGGGGAAGTTAAAATGGGTCACCCTGTATATATGTTATAATATTTTTTTCAGATTGTTTGGGGGAGAGTTGTTTTGTATAATTCAAATATAAACAATAGTTTGTTGTTTCACCTGACAGTTTGTGTATAAAATGATTCTCATCGACAATTCTGTAACGAGACAGAATATGTCATCATAATGGTATGATAAGAACGCAAAAAATTCATTGCGGCAAAAGCTTTATTTTCTCGTTTGTCGAATTCTTTATTTTATTTACTTACATACATTAAAGAAGATTTAAAACTTCGGAGTACGAGATTTCATTTTTTAACTCGCATCACTTTCCACCAAATTAGGACCTACGTTCCAACAGCGGGGATGCGGATAATGAAATTCGCTCTAAAATTAATGTGCTACGCCGAGTGAAGCGGCGTGTTTTTCATGTATACCTGCTAAATGATGCAGCGGTAGGGATAACGAGAGAGAGAGAGAGAGAGAGAGAGAGAGAGAGAGAGAGAAGAGGAGATTCGTAGATGTTAAATATAGTTTTGATTTTTTGCTTGCTCGACTTTGCTCAACTTTCTGACGAAGGCCATGTATTCCCTTCATAATCTTGCCATTATGTAAAATGTCCTGAGGTTACTTCGTAATTACGATGTATCTTTTCACCATTGGACAATCACGACTTTGTTTTATGCCGTCTACCCTTTTGGCGTTCTTATTTGATGCATGGCTTTTCTCAACATTTTAATTAATTTGTGCAGAGAGTTGCATCATTTACGTTCGTTCGCTTTTAAATGAGCTTTCTTCTGAGTGTCTTCAGTAAAAACCGCGTCAATAGTGCAGCTATCTTTCGTCTGTCTCGAAAAAAAGCTTCCAACTGTAAGAGAATTTCTTTTATGTAAAAAATGTGGTTAGTTTTGAAGTAATGTAATTAGTTAAACAGAAAATTATAAGCGTCAAATAGTCAGACTGAACATTGGCGCATTACTCTCTGGAATTCTAGTTGTAATATTATAAATTTTAATTAATACCATTTCAGAAATGCTAATTCTGCAGGTACAACAAGGTTCAAATTACGTCATCATTATTAATTAAATCATTATTATTATTATTATTAAGTTAGTACCAGCGAAATTTACCTAAATGTGTTTGAATGCATTAGAAGCTTAATTTTGCACTATAGTGCATGAGCTTTCGAAGAAGATGGACAGTGAGATCTTCGGAAGATATCGTCTTAAACGTGGCATGAGGAGGAAACTACTCGTAGGCAGTAGGATTATAGTCTCTCACACAGCCATGATATAGGACGAGCCTGAGGGACTCTGCCAGCCTGCGTGAGCTTAACCAACATTTACATAGGCGCAAACGTAGACTGAATAACAATGCTTGAAATAGAGCCGAAACCAGCCGTGCCATTTCTACGGAACAGTCCTACCTGCGCTTAAACGTAGGATTTACAGTGTGTCTACGAGGAATTCCGTACAAATTTTCGATATTAAGAAAGTGACAATTAATATGCACACTTTTATATTATTTATACTGTTATAGTAAACATTACACTCAGAAAAAGTGTTAAATCAAAAAATATTTCTTGATTCAACTATATGTAGCAATCACGGGCTTGTCAAAACAAATATTTGTTAATTCAAAAAAAGATAATTCAAGAAAGTGTTTCAGTAAATTAACATATGTTTAACTTAAAAACATATTTATTTAAACTAAAGAAATATTGCCAACGAAACTTAGTCATAACTTTTTTTTCTCAGTGTAGCATTATATGGAGCTGCGTTATAAATGGTGAACACTGAAATATATTTTTATAATATATATGAGCGTCTCTCTCCGACTTATCATTATGTTTGTTCGAATTCTTTTAATCATACTTTAATGGATTACAAAAAATCAAGTTTAGTTATTTATGCAGAAATACAATTTAAACGAAAGAGTATTTTTTGAAACTTTTAATCTCGTTATAAAATCTATTTGAAAATAACTGAAGAATATACAATTTTATTTTATAATTGGATATTTATATTTAAAAGCTTCGTTTTAATATTTCCAATTGTTTATAATTTAAGCTTTCAGTTCTATCACAGAAAAATTAATTTCAAATTTTTCCAAAAGATTCCGTTTTTCACTTTGATTTTAACAAAATTTATATACTATTCGTTTTTTTATATTTGTTTTAATTGTGCGTTTTATTGATATACATTCCAATAAGCGCCTACATTGTTGTTCTTTTTAATTATCACATGTTTGTTAAAAAATTGTTTTAATCCCGATATACACGGTAATTAAATTATACCCGCGTATCGTCGTTTGAATAATTGCTATTGTATCGATGGTTGCCAGTAACAGAAACGGATATTATTATTCAGCCGATAAGCGTCAATTTGGACAAATTTAATAATTTGTACATGCGCATTTTAGTCTGTTTTTGGCTCGTGCCGGTGTCATTATTTGTCAGAATATATCCTCTGTATTTGGGTTAGCGATTCTGTCGCGCTTGATACAGTAACTAACGTTGGCAATAAATAATTTGTGACTGGCGCAAACAAATTTAGCAGATAGTTTACGAGCATTGACAATTGCCCACGAAATCTATATGAATATACTTGATTGCGAACCCATTTCAAGATTGGCACTTAATTACAGTAAAATGGTCACATGCGCTGCTTTCACAAATCCACAATATACATAATATTTCGAATGTGCTCTCGATATGAAAAATATTTAACTAAATTGCGGGGAAAAAGTATAAGATTTAATTAAAAATCAAATACATTTGCGTTACATGTTGCGTTATAAAACTGAAAATGTATAAACTGAGCTTAAGTAATCGCGAGATCGAGATGTGAAACGAACTGTCTCGATCAAGCTGTTCTCCCTCGTGTTAACTCAAGAATAAAAGAAAATAATTCTGCAAAGTGCTCTGAAAATTTCATGCAAAAAAGATTCTAGCAGTATGGAGCAATGTAATAAAATTTAATGTTTGGCAGTAACATAAATTAACGAGTGTACGACGCGCTTCTATGTGTCACGTGCGTAATATGCACGTACGTGGTCAGAGTCCGCAGTGAAAAAAGCTCAACCTCATACGACCGAGGCATGCTAACGAGAGAGCAATAAAATTAGTCTCAAGCTAATTAAATCGAACGCGCTTCTAATAGGCTAATGGTCGGTAATTAACAATTTGCGCGGCGCACGTGCGCTGGAGTAAGTATAGGCTGCACATACGGGAGGGTTGTTGGAAAAATACTTATACAGGGAGGTGGCTGCTCGAGGAAACCGTCATTTAAGCATCACGTGGTGCGTGCCGAAGAAGTTCGCCGGGCGGTTCTGATGCTCGGTGTAAAATCGCCCAATTTTGCGATATTCATAGCGGGCTCCGTATTCGTTTACGACATCGTCTTTAGATGGTTCATCGCAAATGTTATGATCAAGTTTCGCAAAATGAAATTAATTCGCATACTGTTTTGTATGACCTTTAAAGCGCACATATTGCCTCCATCTTCCAACTTTTTCCGCCTCTCTTTCTACAGAACGTGCAGAATTTACTTTCAAGTTTAATATATATATAATTATATAATATATTTATAATTAATATATAATTTAAAATATAGGTGTGCCAATGCCTTCACTCTACTCGCTACAATTCGTGTTATATTAAATAAATTGTAGTATAATTATAAATCAGAAAGAGTTAATTTTCTTTGCAAAGAAATTAAGTAAAAAAGGAATATAAAAAGGAAAATAAAAACGATAAAGATGAAATAAAAAAGTATAAACAAATTCTTTTTCTTTCTTTTATCGGTTGCGTTCTTTCGTTTGGTGGTGAGTTGTAAATCTTCGAGAGAAAAATTGTTAAATTGTTGAAAGTCTAATGTGTGCATGTTTATTTATTAGTACGACTCTTATTATTAATGGTTTTAATATTTATTTTCATGATGTTGCTTATTGTGATATCTTTATCACACTGATAATGAATTATATTCAGATATGATGTTTACAATCAGTATATGAAAGATCAAATTTATTGAAATTTTTTGTAATTATGAACTTTTTTTTTACTTTTGTGATTATAAACTTCGAAATCAGTTTCTCTTTGAAATTCTTACGATATTTCTTCATTTTCTTTTTATTTCAATTTTTTTGGTTAAATTATTAACGGTTTCTCACTTAACGTATAAATTGTCGAGAGTTATTACGCGTTTTCGAATGGTAAACGCTTCAATTCGAAATAAAGCAACGACATGACACGACCAACGAAATCGAGATAAAGCTTGATATGGAATTGGCAATATGAATTGTTCCATTACTCGGTTGATCGAGTGAAAATTATTAGACCCATCTCGTCAGAGATATTCGCGTACATCAAATCGCATAAGTCAAATGATGCGAATTGCTGAAGGCAATTTGTACTATTTGAATAATGATGAAATATCTCTGTAGATAGATCTCAACCAAAAATTTTATCTGGATGTCTTTAATAACCTGTTAAATTATTTTTCCCGGAGTATTCTTCGACAGAAATAATGATTTACTTTACATTGTATATGTATTTATATATATGATTATATCTCAAATTTAATAGAATGACAATAAAATCGACAGAAGAATGAGAATAAAATCCTATATTTTAATATAATATATAATATAAGAATTGTATATAAAAAAATTTGAAAAGTGAGAAACAAGGAAACATACATATCTATTGTTGATATTCGGATAAAATAAATGTCGCAAAAACGTTCTTTGAACTTTTGACTGGTTTTCGGGTAACTCTGGATAACTTAAATCACTGCGTATTTTTAATGCAAAATCAATTCTACTGTCAACATTACGATCGTACGGAACGTTTCGTAATCGAGTCACTGATAACCAAGCGTGGAATTACTCTCTGCGAAGGATACATATACATCGCGCGTCTGGGCCAAGGTTTGTTAGTTTCCCTCGGGATTTACTTAAGCGTACGAACGTGCGAGAAGTGGTAACGAGCGGCAGACAGGGAGATGGGGGAGAGAACGTAGAACAACGGTATCTCGCATATATCCTATCTTCCTTCGCTCACACGATATCCTCCTCCTTGCAGGAGAGATTCTGCAGCGTCTACATTCTCGCCGTCAGTTAAATTGTTCCGAATCGAGCCATGTCCTGCTCAAGTCGAAGTCAATCTTGACTTCCCATAATTTTGCGATGACAGCACGAGCTTTCATGCCAAAAGTTCTGATAATTGTCGATATTGCTCAAACTCTATACATGTTCCGCATAATTTATAGACTACGGAATGCAGTTTATCCACGAACGTTTTTTATGCATCTACATTGTTATTCAAGGTTCTACTTTTGAATTTCTTAAGAAATTATATTAAAAATTATTTTCCTTGTTACTTTGACCATTATTCTGCAGTTTATTTTAATGTATCTATTAATATAATTGAACATTATTCTGCAGTTTATTTTAATGTATCTATTAATATAATTGAAGAACGATGAATTTATGTTAAAATTGCATTAGAATTTCTCGTGCAATTTATATTTTCGTCTTCACACTTGTTTTAAAAAATTTAATGTATTTTTAAAATAAAGCTATTTGTAAACAAACATTCGACAGTTAGATAGGTTCCTCTTTATCATTCATTATTGTTTGTATCATCCTACAAAATAAAAATTTAGCTTTGATTAAACTTCTTTGAAAGAATGTACGATTTATAAACTGGTTATTTTAATTTTTAATACGGTATTCGATTTGTCAAAAATAGGAATTATTGCTTTAAAAAATCTTTGTTTTCCACATTTAAAGTTCCACATAACAAAAAAATAAATGTAACATTAATTTGTTTTGTAATAAATATCATCTCTGGAACTGCTTTAGATTAATAAGAGATTGAAATATTAATTTAATATAAAACTAAAAGATGTGTAGTAGATAACATCTAATAATAATAAAATCTATAAAAACTGATTTCCACCTATTTTAATTTGAAAGATATAGTTTTATCAATTAGAATGATAAACAAGTTAGTTTCCAGAATATTAATCAATTCATCTATGCATCCACATCACATCCACGTCATCCACATTTTATCCATGCATGCAAAAATTTATGATTCTACTGTAATTTACAAAATTGATTCTAACTTTTTATATAGGTTAAAAGCAAAGATTCTGTCCCGGAATTTTAAAAAATTGAAATCGCATACAAACAGCAATATGTATATAAATAATAATTTTGGATTATTATCATACTGATTCGATGTTAAAATATTGTTACATAAACAATGTGAAAATATTGCTCTAAATGTCATATCAAAAGCCATATATATATCAGAAGCCAAGTTGAGCAAATGAGAAAATTATTAGAGAGATCTCATATGTGTATCTCATTATCTATCGATTTAGAAATTTCCTGACATCTAAATCTGTTTATATTTTCTTGTATCCATTTCAAACTTACAAGCCAGGAAGTAATTTTTTGTATCAATTTTCCTCACTTCGATTTATTTTGGGATAGAATTTATTCAACGGAAATAAAAATAACTTCTGTGCTAAAATGCTAAATTTATTATATCACAATAGATTTCTTCATAGATTTGTATAGGGCTTTTATGATATACTATACACAAAGTGAAATTAGATTGTATTTATTGCAGGATCATATGAACCATGTCATTTAAGACATTTTATTTACAATGGCTGTATGCAAGGATTGCAACTGACCTGCCCATTTATCAAGAGCATTATATCGTGCGGCACATACCGATTTCTTATCCAATTCGAGAACCTGATTTACCTAAAGAATATAAAAAGTTATGTATGATCAGAATGTGTTCATAAATAGTTTTAGATTATAAAAATGACGCGGTCGGCTTACAGTGCTCTACACTAATTCGACCACCATAAAGTTCAACAGTTCGTGAAATTTCGCGGGAGCGCGTAATCACGAGTGCGAATAACGCATAGCGTTTCACTATCGCGCTGTACTTTCTCATACGCTTTAAAGTAACTATAAAGTATACCTCAAAAAGAATTTTTTTCGAACTGTCATACTATTTTCGACTGAGAAAAAGTCTACCATAACTAAATTGTAAAGCATTCTTTTTCACCCTCAACTAAATCTAGACACGACGACGGTGCATCTGACGTCTCACAAAAATATTACCTGATCAATACGACCATGAATAGTATTGTCCAAAATGCAAGATACCAAGAGACTTTCCACTTCCGAAACGTCAATATTTAATTCTTTACTTATGAAAGGAATATAAATTCTAGTATATGGTCTTATTAACTTGATTAGAACCTAAAACAATTGTATGCATTAATAAAATATTACAATGTTGTGACACACAAATTTATGTCTCAAAAATATCATAATAATATTAAAATTTTAAAACCTGAAACAAATGTATGTATTAATAAAATATTACAATGTTGTGACATACAAATTTATGTAAGTTCAAATATCGTAATAATATAATAATAATATTAAATAAATTATAAAATAAAAATTTTATTAATGCTAACATTAATATGAACTAACGATGAAATGTACCTGTGTACGTATGTTCCGTAATAAATCCTCAATGTGTTCTCTAATAAAAGGATCATCCATAATATTGTTCCTATTTTGTTTTAGAATTAATTCAAACTGATTAATATCATTATTCTGATAACTGACAACTAAATTCGTCATTGCTAAAATTTCAGGATCGTTCTTGTATGGTTTTGCCTCTTGTGAATCAAATGGATTAATACCAGACTTCATTAACCTAATAATATAATCAATATGTATAATAATATAAACAAATATTTAATTGTATAAATATAATAATTGTAATCATGGTAATAATCATAATAATGTATAATAGAGATGATTTAAATAATTATTTCAATAACAGTTATTTCGGTTATTGAAAAATAACTACTTAGATTATCTCTAATGTAGAATACATAATCACACTTACATATTGGCCAAAACTAAGTACTTTAAACATGTCGTACGCCTCGGTGAGCCAGACTCATCATAATTTTTAAAGGCTTCAAAAAAGTCTGTGTGAGCTCTTTCAAATTCACCTTCTCTTAAGTGCATCTTACCTCCACATTCTGAAAAATACAAAAATATACTTTGTCACTTTGTCTCTCTAAATATACATATATCATAAAGTTGTTGCAACAATGTAAAACGTAAATATTGTTGTTTCTGAAAAATCTAAATTATTACCTCTGATAACACCCATAATTAGCGGATGAGGAATAGCACTTTTAATATGAAGACTCTGTTCATAAAGTGTTTTCAATTTCTTATTATTTTTTTGTGCTGTATACATCTGTATCTCTAAGGCATAAATTTCCAATAACTGCGTTCCTTTCTTCAAATCATCTTCTCCATCATCAGTCTAAGATATATACATAAAATAAGTTAAGTATTTACAGTGTATCATATGTATATAAGTAACATAAAAATAGCATATGATAGAACACATTTTTATGCATTGTTACATCCCAGTAAACCTCTTTCTCTTATTATATATGTATTCTGCCTTTACAAAAGAGTTCATCTAAATTTTCCTTTCGAGCATTCCAGAGGATTTTACTCACTGATATAGATGTTTATACGTTCAACCGTCCCTAAGATAAGAGACGGCACCGTTGACGCTTTAGACTACGGTTGATATGACCAAACGGTTTGCAATCGGTCGTAGCAATCGTAGTCAAACACGTCAACGGTGCTGTCTCTTATCTTAGGGACGGTTGAGCATATAAACATCTATATCGGTGAGTAAGATCCTCTGGAATGCTCGAAAGAAAAATTTAGATGAACTCTTTTGTAAAGGCAGAATACATATATAAGAGAAAGAGGTTTACTGGGATGTAACAATGCATAAACAATGTGTTCTATCATATGCTATTTTTATGTTACTTATATACATATGATAACAAGTTAAATGCATGTTTAAATCATATATATTGACTCACATGGTATTCATACACACGTATACACACCTGACAACTTTGATGAAGTTGTTTCAATATTTTTGCCAATTTATTAAAATCAGAACGATCATAATATAGTTTTCCCAATTTTGTATTTGTTTTAAACCATAACCTATCGTTCTTTGCATCTTTTAATGCGTCTAATGTGGTTTCATAAAAATCTTGTAATAACTCCATCTTAAAGAACATTTCCATTACTTTTTCAAATGCAGAAAAAATGTATGTAAAAAAAGATTAATCAACGATAGAACAATTTATCGAGATGCTAAACACATAATGTACACATTCACTGAACATACTTACATTCTTTGATGTACTAATATAATCCAATATGGAATTTATTGACTTTTCTGAATGATTTCTAGTAACTGCACTTTTAATGTATGTTAACAATTGTTTATACCTTGACATCATCTCTTTATAATTGGACTAAAAAGGAAATGTTATATTTAACTTTTATATATGACCACAGTTACAAATATTGTTGACACATTTTTCTTTCATATGTACCAGTTTAAAATTAATTTTGATCATCTGTTTCAAAGCCTTAAAGCCCCATTCTCCTTTCTCACCGCCTTCCAGATCCAATACTTTCTGAAAACTTTGTAATGCAGCTTTTGGGTCATCCTCCTTAAGAGCTTTACTATTATAATATTGATTTTCTAGATCAACGTCTGGCTCAGAGTTGGAGTCCTCAGAATACTCCTGAAATAAAGCGATTAGGGATGCAGGACCGGTAGAGAGAGGACGTTTAACAATAGAGTACGTTTAATTCGACAAACAAGATTGCTAAACATAACCTAACCAGACAAACAATCGGAAATGTTTACGAGAGATAATAATTAAAGATTTGTCGAATGACAGACCCGTTCGTCGAGAAGGATTTTTCAAGGTATCCCTCGGACTATTTTTAAATCGCCGGACGCGACAGCTCCAAAAATCCTAACCTCACCGCGAGCCGGAAGGAATCTTCCACGAAACGACGCTCGTGACCCTCTCTCCGGGGGGAAACTTACCAGTCCGTAATCCTCTTCTTCCTCGCACATGAAATCGTCCTCACCATCTGACATTTCGCGCGCTCCTCTCGGTCAATGCTAGCAGATATTTTACGCGGCCTCCCGTTGATAACGACAGTTATGTGTAAGTACAGCGTATTTTGAAATCCGCTTCTGCGGTAGCACTGTAAACGCCAGTAACGTCGCTCACGTCGCTGCTATTGCACGCAGTAACGTAGCCTCAAGTCTATTTCTTGTAACATTGCGCCACCTTGTAATTTTTGCATTTAATATAAAACAAGTGTATAATATAAAATTGGAATAGAAAAAAAGAAAATATGGAAAAATGTTCAAAAAGTTCAGCTGTAAAGCTGTAAACATGAACTTCTCGCCGCCGATTTTTGGCATTGACAAACAAAGAAATCTTTGTTCTTCCTGCTCTAATTGGTTGAAATTCGCGCAGCTTTGATCTACATCATTGGGCTGCGATCAGTAAAAGTTAATGTTTTAATAAACGCTTTGCTGATCGGATTATATCAGAAAGAAACTTGAAAGTTACAGTCCTTGTTTCGGTGACTAAAAAAGATACATCACATGTCCATGAAATGTAGACATTGAACTACGTATCCACGAAATTTTTCAGTGGGCATGGTATGTCCACGAAACTTTCCAATCGGTAACATGTTATGTCCACTGCAGAAACCCACCACCACCCCGATTTCTATCAGCGATCCCTTTTTTATTATATAAATGTTGCAAAATTTTTTTACTTATTATTGTATTAAAATTTATTTTAAAGTGTAATAGAGATAATTTAATACAATATATAAAAAATATATAATACAATATGATTATGGATATTATGTTATACAACATAAAAATCACAAAACATAAATTGAATTATGACACATTATATTGCATGAGCAATCTGTTTTTATGCAGGCTGCTCCATTTTTGTCGAATATATTGTATTTGCAATTAGAAAGCCATTGAAAAGGTTTAGAAAAATTCCATAAACTTGGAACCGCATTCCTACCTATCCGTATTCCGGTCTCTTGTCCTACCTATTCATTTTCCTACCTATATTACAATAACTAACTAAATATACAATTTTACATTTAAATATGTAGTCTTTAAGATCAACGCAATTTATAAGGGACTTGATATGGTTAATTCAGCGGAATCCCTCAAATTCATGATCACTTAAAATGTGGAAAATGTGGGAATGGGTTTTAACACGCGCGTGATTGAGAGAAAATAAAGAAAAGATAAAGCCCTGCTTTTTGAGAAAATAAACATATAAGTATATTTGAAACAAGTATAGTTCAATAAAACTTTTTCAAACGTATTCTTATTTTGATTCTATTAATATTGTATATTTTTATAGTTAAATATATTAATTGGTCTTTATGTGTCATCCATTTCTTTATATATTTGCACGAGTGTAGCTTCAAGCATATTGGCACACCAAATTAATGAAAAACGAGTTCAAGATGAAATATTTGATATATTTGATATCTTTTATGAGATATCTAAAAATCTCCTTTATATCTCATCCATTTCAAGATAACGAAGATTGTATACATTATATTTTTAATGCAATTGTAATGATACATAAGTTTATCTCATATAATTTTCCGTTACCTCATTAATAATGTTTTTTGTTACTTACTAAGTCGATGCGCAACAGTGGAGTTTTCAGCCACGTAGCTACGATGATGATCTGTAACATGCAAACATACGATTCAAATTAAAATAATGCTCAAAATAATCAATTATTCAAAAGATAATTCTTACATGCATAGAATTTTTTAATAGTTTTCTTAAATATCTATAATTAATAAATTATTTAAAAAAGATTGGTAAAACAATAAAGTTTTAAAGTTTCTGATTAATTTTTTTCTAATTATTATATTTAAATTATAAAAATAAAACGACTAATCTTACATAAATAATATTTATAGCAATGCTTACCGCAGGGTTGCTCCACCGACGCCCGATACTTCTTCTAAGCCTCCTTATCCTTCTCTCGGATTTTTGTATCTAAATCTCTTTCTTTAGTCGCATCACAAACGACGGAGTTATGTACAATATTGATCTATAACATATGAAAATATTCAAATCAAAATAATGTTTAAAATAAATATGTTAAAGAATAATTTTTGCATGCAAATATCTCATTTTTTATTTCAACAAATTTTTAATAAAACAATAAAGTGATAAAAATTATTTCTCAAATATTAATTTATAATGAAATTTTAATCAATTTATATAAATAATTTGTATTAAATAAAAAAAATAAGTCCTGATATAATTTATAAATCTATTATAAATCTTAGCAAAAATATTCGTAAACATTTTATTATATTTTACTATATTTTTAAAATGTGAAAAAAATATAATTTTATTTAAAATACTCTATTAAACAACATGCAATGTGCTTTATTACGTGACCTAATATGATTATTATATTTAGTATTATTTCGCAAACAAACAATTATTTGTATTAGTAACAAATAAAATAATATATGAAAAAAATGCTCACCTCGTGCACAACTATCACATCTGCAGACCTTATCTTTTTCCTTCTTTCTCCTTTGCATTTTCTTTTTGTATTCAGCAATACGTTTACTAAAACAATTAAATTATTGATTAAAATTCAAATTAAGCATTATTATAATTACAATGATCGCGCGGGTTTATCATGCTTCGTACAACATTCTCTTAACCCATTAAATCCTGAGCCGAATCCAGGATAGATAGCGTGAAACTAATTATTGGATATTTGCCATGGCTAAAAAAAAAATTACCCGTGTTTTTTCTTTTGTCGATTGCAATTGTTTATAACAAATTGTTTAAACAAATAGATACAAATTTCCGAATTTCGAAAAACTAAAAGCGGCAATCGATTCTACGGGAAAAACCATGAAAAAAACCTTAGTAACATTTTTTCATTAGGTTGCAAAAAATGTTTAATTTTTGTAAGCAAGTGCTTATCTGTGACACTTTTAGACAGAGCTGATGTTAGTGTAAATTTTTTTTTTGTATTCTTACTCGTTTGGATCGATTATTCTTTTTTTTCATGATTTTTTTCATGACTTTTATCAGCATAATCGTCACAGGGACTATCATTGTAAGCACCATTTTTCCAATCATAAATATGATTAGGCTCGAGTAATTTTTGTGTAGCAGTATAATTACTCCATATATGTTCATAAGAACCTCGAGGAAGTTGACGAGACGCGATATTTTCATCTGAATCGCTATCAGAGTCTCTATCAGAGCCCTCATCATCACTTGGAATAAATGCTACATCAATGTGAGGGTCATAGTCGATGTTGTCTTCATCGACTAAATCAAGTAAGTCAAAAACTCTTCGCTCTGACATTGTGTACTACGAATGTACAAGAACAAAGCCAAAAAATAGTAAATGTGTATGAAAATATATGTACTCAATGAATAACGATAATTAGTATTGCTCACCGCTCTTTTGTGTACATAGAAACTAGTTTTTTCTTGCGAGACACAAAAAATGCGACACCATCTAGCAGCATAGTAAATGTACTAATTGTTTATACCGCGAATTCCGAATATATTCAAATGTTTATTTCTTTATAAAGATTTTACACAAACAATTTGGGCTCTGACAAAAAAATGTTACTAAGGTTTTTTTCATGGTTTTTCCCGTAGAATCGATTGCCGCTTTTAGTTTTTCGAAATTCGGAAATTTGTATCTATTTGTTTAAACAATTTGTTATAAACAATTGCAATCGACAAAAGAAAAAACACGGGTAATTTTTTTTTTAGCCATGGCAAATATCCAATAATTAGTTTCACGCTATCTATCCTGGATTCGGCTCAGGATTTAATGGGTTAATCACACGTAATACGTATTTAATTATGTTACGATGGTAAGAAAATAGAAGCGTACGAAAGTACGGCACATTCGATACTCGCGATATTGTACAAATAAAATGCGAATAATGGAATGTATCTAAGATAGCGAAAAGATTTACGCACAACCACCTTTATGCGTCGAAAGCAACGCTTTTGATTTTCAACTGAACAAGTTTTACGAAATGTTTACGTTCGAACGAATTAATACCGTACGAGTATCGAATATATGTTATGCTTAGTTGTTGTTATAAGAGATAATACAAAACTGATATAAGTTTCTCTTACCTTGCTAATTAAAATGAGTCGTGATACCGTTTGTTCTGGAGCCAGTCCGATCTATATCCGTCGCGTTCTGGAAATGAAACGGAATTAATATGGCGACCACGGCGCTTCGTTTCCGCGCGATCAACGTCATGAGCGACGCGGCGGCGCTCTCGTTCTTAATTTCGCGAACGCGGATTTTCCGTATTTTATGTTAACAAATACTATATTCTCGCGTTTTATCACAATTATTATTATTTTGCTCTTTAACGAATAGATGTATATTGATATTCTACTTAGATATCCGTGACATTCAAAAATATTATCATCATTGTCATGTGATTGCCCGCAAAATGTATTCTCACTCGAAGCATCGCGAAATACGTATTTTTAAGTATTATTAACATCCGAGCGCCGAATGTGACACGCGATAGATACTGCTACAAATAATATAACCTTAATGTACGTTATTCTTACCAATTAAGTGACTCGCGAGGCCACTCGTTCCGGAGCCGATCAGTCTCGTGTCCGTTGCATTCTGCGATGGTAACGGAATTAACATGGCGACCACGGCACTTCGTTTCCCGCGCGATCACTTCATGAACGATATGAACGTCGCGGCGAAGTTATGTACCCCACCTCCCCCCCCCCGCCTTCATTTCTCCATTCTTCGCGAGCATGCACTTTCTGTACTTCAGGTAGTAAATATCCTCGAGTTTTATTATGATTATTAATTGCACTTTAATGAATAGGTGTATTAATGTTCTAGGTAGATAACCGCGACGTTCGAAAATGTTATTGTCACTTTCGCGATTGTCCGTGCAATACATCTTCGAAATACCGTAAAATATGTATTTTTAAGTATCATTAACATCCGAGTGCCGAATGTGACACGCGACAGATACTGATACAAATAATATAACCTTAATGTACGTTATTCTTACCAATTAAGTGACTCGCGACGTCACTCGTTCCGGAGTCGATCAGTGCCGCGTCCGTTGCGTTCTGGAAAGGAAACGGAATTAATATGACGACCGCGGCGCTTCGTTTCCCGCGCTTCGTTTCCCGCGCGTTTCATGAAAACGGAATTACGATGTCGAAAGGAGCTCGTTTCCGGTGCGGTCAACGCGCCAATGACGCAACGGTGTTACAAGTATAATATAATTCTATAATACATATAAATGTAAAATTAATATATTTAAATGTAATAAATATTTAACAATATATATTTATTTAAATGTAAAATTGTATATTTAATTAGTAACACGGGTAGGAAAATGAATAGGTAAGACAAAAGATCGAAATATGGGTAATTCAATTATGTTTCTCTATTACATCTCAAAATGAATTTTAATACAATAGTAAATAATAAAAAATTTAGAAATTTAAAACATTTACAACAAAAAGAGGACCGCTGATAAGAATCGGCGGAGGTGGTGGTAGATATACGTGGTACATATACTTATACAATTAAAGTTAAACAATATTAAATTTATTGCTATTTTGTAGTCTTGATATCCTTTCCGCTTATATATGTATATTTTAATATTCCAAAAAATCTGGTTATATATTTTTAATCCGGTTATATATTTTTTCTGCATATTCTAATAATATGTATATTTTCGAGTAGGTAAATTAAACCGATTAGTTAGGCTCCTATTATAACACATCAAAGTAATTAGATTTCTGCGTTCTGTTTCGTCTGTTTTAATTGTCTTGTATTACATGAAGCATATTTTAAGCGGAAAAGCAGAACGGAAAATTATAAAATATTAATTTGTAATTATATTTATTGATTGAAATGCTTGAATCCAATAAAATAAACTGAAAAATAAGCATATTAATAAAAATTACAATAAATTAAGTGAAAATAATTTTAAGAAATGAATAAAAACGTCTATTTGTCATCATACGGTTCCGCTTTTTTGCTTAAAATATGCTCCATGTAATACATGGCAATCAAAACAGACGGAACGGAACGCGGAAAACTGGTTACTATTCTCTTCCGCTTTTCCGCGTTTCCACGCTTCGTGTACTGGCACTCTTACCCACTGAAAAGTTTGGAACACATAGCGTGTCACCGACTGAGAAGTTTCGTGGACATGGCGTGTCGCTTTTTGATGTCACCGTAACAGGGACCGTGACCTCAGGTTTCTCTCTGGCTAAAGAATAACGCTACAAATAATTAGCTTTTAAGAAACACTATAAATAGGAGTACCGTATAGCCTGGCAGTTTTGCGTTTTACGTGGCTGTGTTTCTGAGTTTGCCAGGTTATGTGAGTTTGTGATGGCAAGATGAGCAACGTGGACGAAACGTCAAACGAGCCGATACTGTACGAACTATTGGAATATTTCGTTCGCAAACAGGAACCGGAATTGATAGTAAGTCCGAAACCTTGGGGGTTTGAGGATATGAAATCGCAGAGTTATTAAAGGACATTAAAAGATACGTTCAAAGTCTGGATGTTAATTGTGCTTTGTGACATTAAATTTAGAAAACTACCTGTAAGAGAAAACATTATCAAAGCTGTATTTCCAAAATGTTCCTTATTTCAGAAATGCAAGAATGATGCGGCTATCCTTCCAGCTACTGGCACAATAAAAAATGCTCTCAGATACTTCAACAACAGGTACTCCTTACCTGAGAGCATCTTGCAGCAAGTCAGTCTCACGCTACCATGGAAATTTGCTGTTGGCGATCATGGTCGAGTACTTGCTATTTTACAGGAGAATATCATTGAAATACGAAAGGCCAAAGATGAATATTCTTCCATAGTAGGGAAGGCGTCTGGTAACTAATACTAATAAAATAATTATATTTCCTAATGGATATCTAATTTTTCTTAGTCATGCTCTATATAAGATATCTAATGTATTTTCCAGCTCCGAAAGATGCCTTTCCTCAATGGCGTAAACTTGCCTGGAGTCCTGATGGAATGATCTTAGTATTGGCGTCTAGTAGCGGCTATACGTCCTTTTATAATGCATTGGGAAATAATATCTTTAATATAAGTCCAAAAACAATGCCACAGAGCTCTCATATTCTTGAAGCTGGTGACGCTATAGCATCTATGCTGTTTCTTAAGCCAAGAACGATAAGTGAGAAATGGATCTACGAATTTATTTTGATTTCGTACAGTGGGCTGCTTAGATCTTATCATATTTCTACAAGTGGTTTCAGTGTATATTATGACTTTTCTTTCGCTAATTTTTACAAAAATGGTGTTAATGTTGTCGCCTATGATGAAAAACATAGTTTGTTTTATGTTGCTGGAAATATGATAACGCAAAAATTGGCGGTAAATATATGTATATTACTATATGTAAATGTATTATGTATATTATCTATATAATGTATAATAAGTATAACTTAAGCACTTATGATACGTCCTGCAAATGTAATATATATATATTTTTTATATTTGTTTTAGTCTACTGCATCTGAGTCTGGATTAACTTCGTGGCGACTCTTGAATGATTATCCATATTGCAAATTATCATTTACGTTTGAAGATTCTACTACTAGCAATTCGCGATTTTCTATATGGAATTTGATTCCTCTCTTTAATTTGCAATCAGAGTCAATTATATTTTCAATAAAAATTTCACCAAATGGCGAGTTTCTAGTATGCTTGCACACGGATGGTTCGGTCTCGCTATGGGGTTTGCCAAACTTAATACTACAGAAAAGATGGAAGTTGGCTGAACAACCGGAATATAATATACCTAATCCTTTGGGACTTACAAAACCTAAAAAATTTCCACCAGGATTTACAGAATTATCTAGATCACTTCATCCAATAGATCTCGGTTGGTGGTCTGATCAGGTAATATATCTAGATCACTTATATACATACATGATATTGTAAGTTAAATATATCTTTTAAATAATATTAATGTTTTATAAAAGAATATCATTTAAAATAAATATTCTTTTTTAAGGCTATCATAATAGCTCGATATTCAGGTTCTATTTCGGTCTGTTCTACATGGAACTTAAAGAATCTGCTAGGTGTTAGTCCAGAATTTCTAGCAGGACAACCGCAAATATGCGAGCTTGGTTTAGAAAAAGGATTTTTATGTTTAGATTGTGAAATCTTTATTACAAGTAAAAAACGAAGTAGAGACTCCAGCAGTGGTCATTTGTCAGGTTTGTTTTTAACTTATTTGGTTTATTATACTTGAAATAACTATCCTGATATAGATAACTTATTAGCTAATCTCTGTAGTCTCTCTCTCTATTAAGAATGTAGGAAGTATTAAATATGTAGAGAATAAAAGCAATCTTTTGTATTTTATAATAAAGAAGCATCGTCTGAAAGCGAGAAGGACGATGATGAGTTGGAACCTCTTACTATATTGAATTATACCACGAATTTGGTACAGAGCACGTTGTATTCGATAACTGATATTGAAAGATTTCAACCAAAGAGAAAGAAATCGAAAGTATTGCATCGAACTTATAGAATTTTAGGCTTAAAAAGTACGACTCCAGAAGAGCTCTATTCTAGAAAAATAGACATTGAGGTACATGTATCGATAGTCTTATCAAATTTAATTATTAATTAATTCTTATATATTAAATAACTAAAAGGTTTAATGGATATTTTAGGAATACGAGGAAGCTTTAGCTTTAGCGAACACATATAATTTGGACACAGATCTTGTATATCAAACACAATGGAGAAAGTCAGAATTATCTTTGAATGCCATTGCAGAACATTTAAGCAAAATAAGCAAAAGATCTTGGGTTTTAAATGAATGCGTTGTACGCGTCCCTGATACTATGGAAGCTGCAAGGGAACTATTAAATTTCGGATTGAGAGGTGCAAATCCAGAAACTTTAATAGCTATCGATATTTGCGACAATGATAAATTTGTAAATCCTGATACAGATGACGATTGGCAAGCATTAAATGAAATCACTGTAAGCTTAAGACAGGTAAGTAGAACTGTTTGACAATAAATCTTACTAAATGCACATATATTATACATCACATTATAAAGAAAAATTGTATGTAATTTAATTTGAAAATCACATATAATAGGTGCAGAAAGTTAATGAAATGCTTGAAAAAATAGACATAAAAAATTTATCCGAGGCTCAGAAAGATTTAATTAAATATCGAAGGAAGCTTCTAAATCATTTAGATAAATTGCTTACGTATGAAATTATACTAGAGTCGCCACTTAAATACAAAAAAGAATTTTATGAGGAGTTTCGAAGACTATCACCTATTGAAAATGCAATTAGGTATGTACCTATTTTGTTCGACTTATGAAATACTGTGTATTTTCATTTTGTCATTTTGTTGAATATTTTTTAAATTATAGATTTGCCAAAGATAGTGATTATCGAGCTGTGGAAATTATGTTCAGTTATTACGGAGAAAGCTTGTTGCCTCATTGGTTAGCAATTATCAGCTTCTTTCCAGAAACTTTGAATACGTTGGATTATCAAAAATTGCTACCAGAATGTGATTCAGAAGGTCAATTATTTTTGTTAGATCAACGTGAATTACGACAAAAAGATTGGTCAGAAAAACATGAGTTTAGTGAAATAATAAATCTCGATTTAGACGATCGGTCAGAAATATTGTATGAATTAAATCCTTTATTGTTAATATATAGGTAAGAATTTTTTTACATTATTATCTACATTTTCTATAGTATTTATGTCATCTAATCATCGTTATTTTGTTTTTATTTAGAAACACAGAACTTACACCAGATTTATTACAAAAGTGGTATAAGACACGTGCTTATGAAATTGAAAAAAATAGCTCTTTAGTAGATAATGCTTTGCAATTAGTTAAAATTGGAAAATCTCACAATATTAATGGGCTGGAAGATTTGTTATTGGAATTGGAAACTTTAGATGATCTCGTGTACACGGTACATTTGGAGGATATGTCATTAGATAAATTAGAAAAATTGAATAACATGGAGAAGATAAAACTGTTGATGAGTACATCAACTGAAGTTAATTTTGTTGAAAATATAAAGAACCTTTTATTGCCTTTTATTAAACGAAGGCATCAATATTTGGTATGTATAACTATATTTATATTTTAGATCACTGAAATGATATGTATACATGTATACAATAAGATATTATTAAAAATTTTAGGGTGGAGATCTTCAGAAATGCTTATTAAGCGATTATTTAATCTGCTTAAGTAAAGATGATTTAACATTTCCAGTTAAATTTTTCGAATATTTGAAACAAACGCAAGATATTGAGATAATTGAAATGATAGATGATGTTGCTAGCTTAGCTTTAGATTGTATATATGCCTGTGATGATCTTGACATATATGGAAAAGCTAAAGATATCTTAGATTCGATATCTAAAGATGATGGAAGAAGGACAAATGCAATATGCACTTTATTAGAGGAGTTTGAAGCAGAACTTGATTGTGTCAGACTTTTGAATAAATACGATGTAAAAATAACATTAAAATTTATACGACAGAATAAAAACGATCCTGATGTTGCTAAATCATTATTAATCCAAACGGCAAGAAGTTTAAATAAAAGGTTGTGCTAAATCTATATAAAGTATAATCTATATAAAGTTTAAGCGATTTTCATAATATGAGAAACAATGTATTTATTATTTCAGTTTGCTACCTCCAAATGAAAAAGAATGGGCGCAATTATTAAATGATATGTTAGATATACATGGGCTAATTTTTTCGTGTATTGCTGTTGAAACTTGTTTCGAAATATGTGTTTCAGCCCGTTTACTTTCAAGAATTAAATGTACCATTCGTAATTGTGCCACTTTAATAGAAACCAAGAAAAATGAACAATCTTTGTTAAAAGTATCTTATGAGAAAGCGGTTAACCTTATATTGGAAGCGTCCAAAGAATATTTTAATGGTTCAAGGACACTTACTGATCCACATATGGAATTGGCTAAGTAAGTATCTTGTTAAAATAATAATAATAATAATATATAATGACTTGTTTTAAAACATAATGTATGTAAATAATTGTTTCAGAACTTGCCTTGATCTTATCGAAGATGATAACGTAAAAATTAAAGAAGAATATGATCTTATTAAATCGCTCCAAATATTGAATGAATTCAATGTTGATATGTTACCTCTTCAAGTCAGATTGACAGTGGATAAATTAATCTTGATCGAACACT
Organism: Crematogaster levior; assembly: GCA_901521435.1. Classification (NCBI taxonomy): domain Eukaryota; kingdom Metazoa; phylum Arthropoda; class Insecta; order Hymenoptera; family Formicidae; genus Crematogaster; species Crematogaster levior. The sequence goes on along the minus strand of CABEGB010000710.1, from coordinate 1,134 downwards.
GTTTAAATAACCAAAAAGATGCTTATAAAAATCGGCAAAGATTATTAACGTTAGCAACTTATTTACGAATTGAAGGAAATAACAATAGACTCCGTGAAGGAAAAATTTCAGAACTAATAGCTAAAAAGGCACTTGAGGTAAGATATACATCCATCCTTTATATATATATATATATATTTACTTTTTATATCCATCTTTTATGTATATTTATATTTTTTACGATTTAATTCAAAAATTTTCTTTAAACATAAAGATATAATATCATATATTTTCATTCCACAGATTGAAGATTATAATACATGTGCTACGATATGTTCGCAATTAACAAATAATAATTATCTTCCTGCCTGGGAAATTTGTTTAAATTTGGGACGTTGTGATAATTATCAGGATTTAAAAGTTAGGCAAAAATGTCTATGGTTTGCAATAAATAATGGCCCCAGTGATATATTGGGTAATGCTTTAGAATATATGCATTTGTTAGAAATACAAATGTTACATAAGAATTTGGAACTATGGATGCCCTCTGCGGAATTTGAAAGTTTAAATGATGAAAAAAGCGATACAAGTGAAGATGATTTTACAGATGCGATGACAACGGTAAAAGAAATTTACTTTAATGAGTAATATTAATATTATTTTTCTTATGTAATGCGAAATATAAAAATATTATTATGTGATTTACAGCCACAGATAGAAGTAAAAGAGTTTGTTCCAAAAATATTCGAGACTTCAACAGGAATTGTAAAAAATTCAGCTAATATTATGAAAGAATCTACATTTAGCTTGATAAGAAACATTAGTAATACTAATTTTTGGAAATCTAGATTGAATCTTAACTTTAAAAACGATTTAGAAACTAGCGCACAACATGAATTCGAAATGGAACAAAACGAAGAAGATATCAATCTTCAAAGTTTTCCATGCTATTATGAATCGTTACATAAATTATGTAGAATAAGCGTGAATGAAATAAGATACGATAAGTATTCTATGACAGACATAGAAAATACAAAATTAAAATGTTGCCGAGCGCTTTTAAGAATAACCATATTGAGTGAATCCTCTTGCTATGGATTAGAAATAAGTGACGTTAATCATTGTAAGTATCATGTATAAAAGTATTTAACAAAA